>OX465095.1:1973098-2238098 GCA_949987625.1 Chalcis sispes | reverse complement strand
AACGAGTATCTTGGCTTTATTTTAGTTTTAGCGATATTTTAGTTAAGTTAAGGTTATTTTAAAGAACCTCGAGTACTTTTGAAAAAATTGAATACTTTCATTTTGAAAGTGGTTATTCCTTTTTTTTTTTTTTTTTATTTTTTTTAATAAATATTAAAAAAAAAATGTTCTCTTGAATTTTTCTCTCGGTCTCTTTTTAATTTTTTATATTCAGTTTAATAACATTTCATACATTAATGCATAATTTTTTTCGACGATGTAGATTTTTCGATTTAACAATATATTACGCGAGGAATTAAAAATAAAAATTAATATTATGTTTTCTTTTTAAAAAAGTTTTAACAAATACAATATAATATTGGTGGTTTTGATTTTAAAACGTAATGTTTTACAAACATATTTCGCAAACCAAAGTCGCGAGTACGAAGCTAAAGTTAACATCATTACTTAATTTATTACAGAAAATTAACCGGTAAAATATCTCTCGTCGAAATTTAATATAATTTCGATGGGGAAATAATTCGAATATTTTATACGCAAAGACGAGCGCGTATAGATAATTAAATGCGGCTATTTTCAACACGCTGTAATCATCCATTAATTTAATAAATAATTTCGTTGTTAAACCGAGTCGATCAATTAACAGATCTATGCTCGGAGTTACACGAGATGAAGAGAAAGAAAAAAAGAAAAAAATAATAATAGTAATATAAAGAAAAAGTATTATATGCACCACGAGGAGAAGCGAGTTTTCGAAAGGCGCGCGAGGGTAACTATTTCGCGTAAAACGCAACTAATTTCGGTCTCCCCTCTTTCTCCAGCCGTTGGATAAATTCCAATCTCGCTCCATCTCCCTATACATTTTTCTCGCTCGCTTGTATTATTTAACGCGACGGGAATATTACCGTTCTCTCGTAGCGCCGCGACGCACACGGTCGCGCGAGCGTACACGTACATACATGTACACATGAGAAGGCTCAACGCGACGATAGCGCGACACCCTTATTACCTTACCTCGACGAGCCTGCGCCATGAATATTATGTCATTATGCAATCTTGACGAGCATGCAACTACCTTAGACCCTCCTCTCTCTCATTCTCTCTCTCTCTCTCTCTCTCTCTCTCTCTCTTACGTATGCTTTCACCGCAGCTCGGATTTTACCTATGTACGTGTGCACATGTATGTATATATACTTCCACTTTAACTTTTTTTATCTTTTTGCTTCAACTTATTTGAGAGTGAGAATTATTCTCTGCCAAGATCGAGATGGAGCTAGAATTTTGTTTATTAACGTTGTACGAGGATTTGTTTATCCTTCTTTTTTTTCTTTTTTTTTTTTTTTTCTTTTTATTTTTGTAAAATACGAAATTTAAAGGGATTGATAGGCGATTGTTCAACGATCCGAGAAGAGAAATTATTTATTCGGTTTGAAAGGTTAAGATCAAAGAGCATCGATAATACACAGAAAGTTTTAATACCTTTTTTAAAGAATTTTTAATGACTACATGGTAAAGGAAGAAAATTCTTTTTTTTCTTTTTTTTTTTTTTTAAATTTAACTAGAAAAAGAGAAAATTAAAAATAAGAAAAATTGACAATCTTAAATTAATTAAGTATCTTTTTTTAAATAATAAACTTGATTAAAATCTATTAGAAAAGATTAAATTATTTTTTATTCTATTATTAAATGTAAAATTTAATCTCGTATAATTATATGAAAAATTTTAAAATCATTACATTTCTACTATTATTATATTAAAATAAACGTTAAAACAAATTTTCAAGTTATTACATTTAAAAAATGAAGGCAAACGTAACGTTGTAAAGCTTCAATAAAAAAAAAAAAAAAAAAAAAAAAACAATGCTCGAGTCATTTGATACCATAAAATTTGTAAACCATTTTTTGTTTATAGTTTTCAAACAATGATATATTTCGCTGTTCATTCAATATTTATATTTCGCTAACTATCAACGTGTATGAATATAAATGTTGTTAAAAAAATAAATAAAAGAAAAAGGTAATGTTAAAAACCTTACGAATATAAAAACATATCGCTATATTTTTCTATTTTTTTTTTTTCTTCCTTTATTTATTTTGATTTATTTTTTATTTTTTTATTCCATCATCACGCAAACTCCTATTTTCTTTTTCACTTTTATTTTTCGTCTCGAATCCATCACGCGAACGCGTCTCTATACTCTTATCGAATCGCGCTAATCTATAAAAATTACACAATGGGCGCGTTTTACACTCGCGAAACTCACCCGAGAGCGCAAAATTGTGCTCGCACGCGTACACACACGCGCACGCACACGTGTATGAGCCCCAAAGTCGATTCTTTACCTTCTGTATGTTTCGTTGTAAAACAAATTTGAATTTTGCGGCGATTCGTTTCGTGCCGCCGATAAGTGTGTGTGTGTGTGTATGTGTGTGTTATTTACTTTAACAATGAAATTTTGTGCGCGCGAAACTTTGCAGGCGCGAGAAAATATATTGATTCGTATTTTGTTCTTGCAGTGTACGCTAGGTGCGCATATATATATGGATAAAACGAGTGATGTATTTTCTTTTTTTTTATTTATTTTCTTAAAAAAAGTCTCGAATAAAATTTGGCACTTGAATGTCACTCGCGTGCACTTATTTGACTAATGCTCGTAATTTTTTTTTTTAATTTTTTTTTTTTTTTATTTTATACGCGTGCAGCAATACGTATCGTAGTTGACTGAATATTTCCAATATCCACGTGATGCGTTTGCGATTTTATAATTCGCGCAAAACATTGATTATTTTTCTTATTTTAACGCTCCTCCTTTGAATTTTTATTTAATTTTGTTGATTTATCGTCGTTTTCTATTTCAGTTATCGTTAATTATTTCTGTTCAAAGGTATTCTAATTTAACAATATTATCGAAAAGAGATCGTTAAACGGTCGACAAAAGTCGAAAGGTAATTTTAGACACGTGGAATTTCAAAATTAATACGTTAAAAATTAACGAAAACATTCGTTAAAATTTTTATCTGGTAGTCTGGATGATTAGATAAATTAATTAAACATCGTGTAATTTTTTTATTAACTCAATTACAAATTCCATCGGAATATATATTCCGTCGAAATTAAATGCTTTTTAATTCATTAACGAATATTTTAGGGATGACATCTGTAAAACGCAAAGATCGAAATTGTGTATCGGAGATAAATAATTAACAATGTGTTTCAATAAATTGATTTAAATTTAAATAATGTAGAAAATGTACTCGAGCCTACGAATATATTTTCATTAAGATGCGCATAACTTGTAATGGTATTAAATTACGCGTAGCAGTTCCTACTCGTCACAAAAATAGAAGAGGAAATTTCTGCTATCGATTTAATATCCGGCTTTAAAGTTTTCATTGATAATTGCAAGTTAACTTCATATATTTTGTACCGCATATCGGCTCTGCTGCATTTTAATTACTTTACCAGTATTATACGAACATAGCCATTTAATCTATTGAAGATATTAAAATAAATGTTTGATCATTGAAAACTTTGAGAGAGTTTAAAATAAATATTTAAACGAACGATAGATATAAATGCGATAAAATATATTGTAAATTTTTTTTAATTTTAAAAAAATTCTTGTGAAGATATTTTATTAATATTTCGTAACTAAAATTTAAGCGAAATTGAATTTTTTTTAACAATATTTACAAAACTCTGTAAAGCGTTTACATATATCGAAAACGTACAAAAATTGAAGCATCGCATAAAAATGATGTCCATAGTACTTTACGACAGCTAAAAAATTCGCGACGACTTTCGAGGAAACGAGGACGCGTTACTTTTAAACCATCGAGTCATAAAGTAAAAATTTGTTTTCCAGTAAAGTCAGCAACGCCTTAAACGTCGTAACAAACATCTACACAAACAGCGAAGTCGTCGGAATAATCATATTTATTTACAAGGTGAAAAAAAGTAAAGCTCGCGCCACGAGCGCGATAAAAATAACAAAGCCTGGCGCGCGTTTCAATAAAGCCAAGCGGCTCTCACTTACGGTCTAAGAATCGAGCCTTTTTTCCTTTATATATATATATATACACCTATGTACATGTATCCGTGGGAGTCCGTGATTATGTACTCGGCATTTCGAATGCCTCAGTTGCTGGTACTTTTCTACACACACGGATGTACACGCGAGAGGGGCACATGCGAAAACGAGAGAACGCCTTTATTTTTCTTTTCGATCCTACTACTACTACTACTACTACTACTATTACTACTACTTTCTCTCTCACTTTCTCACTCTCTCTCTCTCTCTCTCTCTCTCTCTCTCTTGGCAGGTGTGCGAATTGTTTTTTTTTTTTTTTTTTTTTTTTTTTTTTTTTTTTTCACCATCGCCTCTATTTTCTGTGTTCAAGTGGTACACGCGCACGTTTCGGTATCGCCTGACTCGAGGCTTATTATCGCGCGAGTTTTCTCTTTATTTCTCTCGACCTCGACCAACTTCGGTCGTGAGATTGTTGCCGCTGTTGGTATTATTTCGATCTTTAATTCCTTTATTTAAAACGACCTCGCGGGCGCGATTAACCAAAGTAAAACCGATGTATGACTCGTTGAGCATTTGGAGTGTCGCGCGACCCATTCTATTCTCAGTTTTTTTTTTTTTTTTTTTAATTTTGCGTGATTCGCGTTGTCGCACTCGGTTTGAATTAATTTGCGCGGATGATGTATTGCGAAAATTATCGAATGCAGCGAATTAGCTTATTAATCGCGTGAATTATTGTAATCGAGGTTATTGCATTCATATATATTTCATAATAAAATGAAATAACTTCATCGTATTTGTATTGTCTTTCGCAGGTTAAATATTTTATGTTATTAAAAAAATATAACGTAATATTTTATATTTATTTTGGTTTTGCAAATAAAGTTATAACGATAACGATTGCATATAAACTTTATTGACATCTATCACCCTACATTTCTCGATTATAATCGATCTATAAAAAAAAATAAAACAAAACAGAAATAAGCGTAAACCAAAAGCTACTCTCATACGATTACCCATGGTTCTGCAAAATTAAGAAAGCCGGCAAGCCAGCGCGCAAAAGTCAAAAATGGAAATAAAAAAAAAAAAAAGAGAAAAAGTGGAAAATATGGATAAATATAAGACAAACTGCAATTTATATATATATATATATATATACTTGTAAAACAGGGAGGTAATTTCATCCCTCGGCGAGAGCGCCGTCGACGAGGACGACGACTACATTGGTTGTATATACCTACAGGCGCGCGCAGTGTGGCGCTTGAGGTTTTCCTTGTGCGCGAGGTCGCAGGTGCCAGACGGTGAGTAAGTAAGCGAGAGAAAGAGAAAGAAAGAGAGAGGAAAAAGCCCCTCGCGGATTCGCCTCTTCCCGAGACAGGGACCGCAGTTTAAGAGAGCGAGCGAGCAACACGCCTGTCGCTGACGTATATGTATAAACCAGAAATCGGGCTCCTTCTACGTGTATATATATATATATATATATATATATCCCTCGCGGTGCGATGTTGACGTCGTTGTCTCGACTTTACGAATGAATCGTTGTTTGCAGTTACAGTTTATTTGGGTCGACGCTTGCGGCAAATTTTCGCTTTGGATTTATTTATTTATTTATTTAATTTTTTGTTCTTTTTAAAAAAATTGTTGCTCTTAATTGTGTGTTATCGAGCTTGTTGAGTATATACTTTGTACGTTAAATATACTGAGTTAAATTAAATACGATAATATCTTGAAAAAGTTAACTTTTATTACTCAATGCTAATTATATGTGATAAAGTTATTTTTGATGAAACAATTTTCACACCGGCAAGTTACTTTAAAATTTGTTGGCAATTTTTAATAAAAAAATTTTAATTCAATGACTCTTGCTTATTTAAAGTTTTGTTAAAATTTTTGCAAACAAAGATTTTATAAGCTTTGAAGAATAAAACGAATGGCAGGATACAAAATGATTAACTTCAAAAGCATGTAACATAACTATACCTACAAACAAATTAACTCACTTCCATAATGGCAGTTCAAAGCTAACTTCTAAGCGCGAAAATTACCTCAACTGATATAGGCAAGAAAGGCAATTAACATCTCGAGCAAATTAAAATATCTTTAAGCCCCTTTCTCGAATCATCCGCATTCCTCGCAATCCAAATATCTCGGGCAATCCAATTAACTCTCCGGTACAGTCCCTTCGCTCGCGCCCCGAAATTTCTCCCAAATCCCTTCGATTGTCCCGTGCGCGCGCGTCACGACAACAAAATCACGAAAAGCCCCGCAGCAGCAGTCGCAACGGCGGTGGCATTTGCAGGAAATAGAAGAGAGCCAAAGACACGCGGCGACTCCTCGTTTCTCCAAATGCAATCTCTCCCACGGTAGCGCGGAAGAAGAAGATGCAAGAGCAGTTGTGAGCTTTCTCTCTCTCTCTCTCTCTCTCAAGGTTTTCTTGCGCTCCGGCGAGCCGAAGACCGTACGACTGACTACTGTTTGAGACAGGTATGCACAGCCAGGTACAATGTATTACGTATACGTATATACACAGCCGTCGAAAGCAGTAGGCGGCGGGTAGTTAGGCATCGGCGATCGAATCGCTCGTGCATACGTACGGCTTGGAGGATTATATTCGGCTCTCTCTCTCTCTCTCTCTTTACTCGCTCGAGGCAGTGCGCGCGTGCTGCTCTTGATGCCCGAGAAATCAAACCCTCCTTCACTCCCTACCGGTAATTGAGTTTTGGTGAAAAGAGCCACGCGATTCCTTCCTCTTTCTCTATTTTTTTTTTTTTTTTTTTTTTTTTTTTTTTTTTTTTTTTTTTTTTTGCTTGCTGCGGATACACGACCAGGTTGAATTTTATCGGAACGCATAATTGACGTGTGTTGGAAAAGAGAAAGAGAGAAAAACAAAGAGAGACAGAGATAGAAAGAGAGAGAGAGAGAGTTTGAACGGTTTGCGGTAAAGAAAAGGGGTAATGAGTGGTTTGGAGGCGTGTCGCGTGTTTGGTTACCGAGATTCATCTGTGTATGTATATGTGTGCGCGCGTACATGTATGTCGCTTGTTTCAAAGAGAAGAATTAATTAATTGCGAAGTTGTAACGGTGAAAGTGAAATTTGTCTGGCAAAGATGATAAATTGATTTTTCTTTCATTTATTTATTTATTTATTTATTTATTTATTTATTTATTATTATTATTATTATTACTTTTTTTTTTTCATGTTATGTAACTGAAAAGTATTTAAATTGGAAATTTAAATTACATCTCTTTGAAGGGATGATGTGGAATTTTTAAAATTTTAATGAATTGTTTGACAAAATTTTTTAAAATTAAACTGAACTAAATTTCATTTTATGAGAGAAACTTCAAAGATGAGATGTGAAAATTGTTATTCAAATTATCATGAAATAATTTAAAGCATTCTTTCGTAACGTAAATGGAATAGTTACAGCGACAGCGACAAAAAAGTTAATAAGCGTAATTATGATTCGTTTGTTTTTAAAAAAATATTCGCTTCATCGTCTGCAAAGTATATTGTAATTCATAATCCAATGCTTGATGACATTTTTTAAAATTTTTTCATAATAGAAATTAATTTTTGTACAAAATAATTTTATAAAAATTACACAGAGTAAAATTTAGTAAAATTTTTCCTTAAATTGGATTATAAATTGTTTTAAAACATTTCCTCCATTTTTATTTAAAAATTAATTCGAAAATAGTTGTTAAAGTTAATTATGTTATTGATATGAAATTTAATAAAAGTATTTTTTATTGCGATACGAAATTTAAAATTAATTCAATTTTCAATAAAACTCTAAATTGTTATGAATGTTACGTACTAGTATACCCATATGTTATATAATTTTCCTTTGAAAATATATAATTTTTTATGGAAAACAAAAAAAAATTTAAATGAATCTTAATTATTAATCTTTAAAATCAATGTGCTTGATTGCCAAGATAAAAAACGTAATAATTCATTTTTTATTTTCTTCGCAATGCCCCAGATTTATTCAACATTTTCATAACTCCCAACTTTACCGCGCATGAATAAAAGTGAAGTTATTCGTGTTCTAATATACGTCACCTTATAATAAATCACGATTAATTTATGTATCTAATAATCTGAGAAGTATATAAGTAATAAAAACAATTTATCGCGGGCACATAAATTTACTATCAGCTTGACCAGCCCTAAAATCATATATGTATTTGTGTGTGTGTATGTGCGCGCGCGCGCTCATGTGTGTACACACGTAAAAAATTTGCAATTTCCAAACTTGGGATAGCAGAGGACAAAAGGGGGCATCGTACGCTTATCTGACGGTCCTTGGCCCGCGCCATCAAAACTAATAGACTACGCGCGTATAGCCTTAAGCACGCGAGCGCCGTAAACGCGCGTGTAAACCAGTGAAACATGCCAAATGAAAGAAGTCGCGCAGCCCCTCTTTTTCGCAAATAGTCACACAACTCTCTCGCATCCGTTCCGGCCACAAATCACCCCGACTCGAAATATCATAAACAAGCGCTACTGTGTAACGTTACTCCCCTTCTCGTATATAAATATATCAATATATCAATATATATATATATATAGTTATATATGTATTTGTGTGTGTACACTCGAAAACGAGGAAACATCCAGAGCAGGAGAATCGACAAAACATCGAGAAATCCCAATAAACAGACAAACATTTGCACTGCGACAAAAGGCTGCGGCCGCTCTGCAGAAAACGATTAACGCGTCGATATTTCGAGAGACAGAGTGAAACAGAGAGATAGAGAGTGGAACGGCGAAAATGGAAGAACGCAGAGTTATGCGTACACGTGTAGATATACATATGCGCTTATGGCGAAAGTGAGCATTCGAGAGATAGAAAGAGATAGAAAGAGAGAGAGAAAGAGAGAGAGAGAGAGAGAGAGAGAGAAAGAACGAGGTAAACCTCAAATCCGACCGAGGGTAGGATTTCTATGAAGCCAGGGTGTGCGAGCAGCCGAAGATATAGGGGAGGGTTCGCGTGCTAATCCTGGCATTACGAGCCTATACTACTCTTGTGTGTCCCCATCTCCCTCTATATCTCTCTCTCTCTCTCTCTCTCTCTCTCTCTCTCTTTCTCTCTCTCTTACTCGCCTTTAGCTTACGAATCCGCAACCGTAACGCGCATTACGAGAAAGTTACCAAGGGTGTAAGCGAACTACATACACATAAAGAGATAGAGAGACAGAGAAATGGGGATTGTCCAACTTATTTGTTTATTTAGGTTTCACAAGTTAAGAACTATTTTGACAGTTTATTATATATTGACTTTTTGTCCCTCTATAATTTATATCTCATAAATATTTATTCATCGATATTGATTTATTTATTATCTTTAAAATTAAAAAAAAAAAAAAAAGTTTTAATACATATGCATAAATTGAAGCCATTAATTATTTTTTAAAGATTTCAATATATGTTGAAATTTTAATAAAAATTAAAAAATGTTTCACATTGTATGTATGCGTACGCTTAACAAAATTATAAAATATTATAAATATAAAGTTAAAATATTTGAAAATTTTTAATTATAACAATTTACAATGCTTTCAAATTTAATAATAAAAAAAAAAAAAAAAATTCAAGTGGTTTCATTTACAACCGTCAAAATAAAACCGACAAAGCAAACGCTCTCAAATCAATTAATCAACTTTTAAAACCGAAAATCATCGCGTTTATAATCCACGCACCATTAATCCAACATCTACCTAGAAAAAGGGAAGGAAATTTCTGTAAAGAAAAAAAAAAAAAAGAGAGAAAAAAGCATTATAAATGACGCTCTCGTTTCAACACAACATATACGAAACTCCAAAAATTCATTTTCAAGCGTTGTAACGACGAATAACGGCAAGGCCACACGAAGTAAAAAAGGAATAAAAATCGTAGGGGACAAAGAAGAAAGCGAGACCATTAGATTTATATTCAGGATGATGCGGACAAAGAGCGCACGAAGGAACCCTAGTAGTCGCGCGTGTGCGCGATACAATTGAGCCCATAGACTGTGAGCATACCTACTACACGCGTAGCGTATCTCTCTCCTCGCGCCAGTGCGTGGAATGAGAAAGAAGTGGGAGAACGGGAGAGCGAGAACGAGTAGAGCGCTTCTTTAAAGCCGTTCTTCTAGAGCCATTACAACGCGACTACTAGTCCCGCTCGCTCTTTCTCAAGCGACGCGACGGCCTGTTACATGTGTACTCGACTGTAACTGCATGTCGTAACGTTCAATTTTCGGTCTCGTATGCACCGCTGTTGTACGTACGTATGTGTGTGTGTGTGTGTATGTGTGTGTATGTGTGTGTGCGTGAAAAAGGGAGAATGCGAATAAAAAAAAAAGAGACGCGCTTGTTGATACGAAAAGCTGTGTTACATTCGTGAATTTGAGGCGTTATTGGGGCTATTATCTTTTAGTATGCGTAATGTCGATGGATATCTTTGTCTCGAGTGATAGTTGAGAATGGAAAATTTTCAGGCAAATTATTTTATATGTACTATACATTCCCAATGGGAATATAACATTCTTGTATTAAATTTTGTCCGAAAACAATATTAACAATTGTATAATTAATTAACATTAAGCACGTACGAAATGTTACATTCAGTATAGAACTATGTTACTAAATTGAATTGATATTATATAAAATAATACACATAGTTTCATAGTTATAGCTTAAAAAAAATACATTGTAACGATAGCAAATAAATGTGTTTAATAAATATTTATTATACAAATTAAAATGAAAAATTAAAAGTTACAAGCTCAACTAAATTTAATATTGCATTTATAAATAAAAGTACCTCCATTTTCGATGTAACTTATTTTAATTATTACAAATAAAAAAAAAAAAAAAAAAAAAAAAAAAATTATAATTAATCTAAAAAAAAACGACACACCGTAGCTCTTACTAAAAATTCTATAAAAAATGTATTCCATCGTTTCCACTGTAATTTCGGTTAAATGAAAAAAAAAAAAATAAAGACAGCATCGCACTCTAATCGCGCATAAAACCGTAACGTAAACAAAACATCCATCCTAGCGCTTGATTTTTCACAAGTCCCCTTATTCTGCGGGTGACGCTTTTATATATTTGCGCGGGGATTAAGTGCTCATCTTTGATATTCCGAAAGGCTTACTACACACGTACATACGTACGTACGCGGCGGCGGTGGCGGCATCGTCGTCGTCGTCGTCGTCGTCGTTGCCGTTGTCGACAGAAACGTAGAAAGAGCGGCTCAAATAAATTAAACAATCGAAACCTTTTAACGGAATTGAATTCTCTCGCAATGAAAACACACGGGGCCGTCAGTGTCAGTGGTATATTTCGCGGAAGAAATAAACGAAAGGAAAAAAGCACCGGCGCGCGAGTAGTTGTCTTCCTTGCGCGAATAAGCCGCGCCCATCATTCTGTTTTCTCTCCCTACCTCTTTCTCTCTTTCTCTGGCATTTTTCTTCCTCTCTTCCTTTCTCTCTCTTTATCTGTCTTTCGCGCTCTCGAACGTCTTTTCCGGTACTCACGCCAAGAAAATCAACGATTTCGTCCTTCTGACTTTCTGCCGTTCTTCTTTCGCTCTTTCTCTTTTCTTCTTAGTTAATAGCTCCTTCTCCACTCTTTTCCTTTCTCTCTCTCTCTCTCTCTCTCTCTCTCTCGCGCGCGCGCTGTCTTTCGTTCTATCTCTGTATCACCTTCTTGCTCTGTAAAGCACGCCAGCATGACTATGAACTTTGCGCGAACACGATAAGATTATTGTATTAATTTTTTCTTTTCCGCATCGTCGTTCTACCATTTTTTTTTACTTTTTTTTCTACCACATTTTTTTTCTCACATTGTTTTCGTCATTTTATTTTATATTATCGATACAACGCTATACTGTTTAAAGAGATAAAATTCAGACATACGCAAATAATAAACAATACGATAAGATATACAAAATAGTAAGTACGATAAGTCGTACAATATAGAAAGTAATACAAAAATAAATTGTTGTTATTAATAATCTAGGCTTATTAATTTGTTTCGTGTTAAATATGTGTATGTAATACGATGAAAAAATTACAATTAAAAAATAATCTTTCAAATGAGGCAAATTGTAATATAATTCGTTAAGTTATTTTTTTTTTTTTTTGTTTTGACCGAAATCAATTCATAATTTTAAGTAAACAAATTTTTTTATTTAATAAAAAAATAATTTATCCAATTTCAAGGTGTATGTTTTATAATAATTTTCTTCTCTTTACTCTTCCGAGCGTCTCATTTATCGATTCGAGCTTTAAAGTTTAAGATTCATTATTCAAGTCTTTACACAGCACTTACTGATATAGTTATTACGTGATTCATTCGTATGTATATACACACAATTTGTTTTATTTAACATCCCTTTTATACCTCTACCTATATGCGCTACGCAATATTACATAATTATATTACAAAAGAATTATTCGGGTTGAAAAAAATTATTTCTATGAAAAAATAATTGGAATAATTTTACAAACGCTTATTTAAGATTTAAATTTACTATTTAAATGACAAAAAACCATAAAAAAAATTAATTATTCGAAAGACGAAAATTGAAAACAAATTAAAAAAAATTATAATTTTGGTTAAATTGTCGGTAGATTATCATATTATCTATTTAAGTTAAAATTTACGTAACAAAATAAAATCAAACCAATAATCTCGTAACATCTCAAAGCCACAACGATACATCTATATTCTCATTATCAGCTCGGAGCTTGAACCGTATCAAATTCACCTTATAAAACCAAGATCTCCTCCTTCTGATCCACCCACTCACTTATAGCTCCTAGTTCCATTTCCATCGGTCGTCTATCGACTAGATGCTTCCAATGCTTCCATCGACGTTTTCGCTCGCTCCCTCTCACGCCGATTTCTCTATCTTTATCTCTATCTCTATCTCTATTTCTCGCACTTGCCGGCAAATATTTGCTCTGCGGCATTGACTCGAAAAGGTCGAAAAGCCTAGATGTAGGAGAGAAAGAGTAGCTAACTGATGGCGTAGGAGAAAGTCGCCGCCGAGAGAAAAATTGGCTGCAGCTTCGATCGTGCAGCAGGCGGTGCCGCTGCAAAAGAAAGAAAGAGAGAGAGAGAGAGAGAGAGAGAGAGACAAAAAAAGAAAAAGTCTAGGAAAAAGGCGTCGCTCGGCTGTGAGGAATTACTGGTGCAAAAGTGCGGGAGTATAAGGGAGGAAAGGATGCGAAAAGAGGCGGAGGCGAACTAGAGTTTGCGAATGTAGTACCTGAACTGTGACTAACTGCGCTCCGGGTGCGAAGGAAAGAGATTGCCGAAAAAGAAGATTCGCTCGGTGAAATTATATTCGGTACCGTTAGCTCCTCTCGTACGATGTAGAGCGAGATTATAATAATAAGAAAATCGAGAAGTACTGCTTAATCGACTGATTATAATTCGAAGGAAAATTTATTATTTTCCTTTTACGACTTCGAAAACAAATTATTTAAAAAGTAAACTTTTTTATTTGAAATTCTGAGCTACGTTATTACTGATGATAAATAATACAAAACCGAGCTTTGTAAATAAGAAGAACCGATGATAGATAAAATAAAAAAATTAATTTTATAGGCCAGGTATTTTTACACCAGGTAAATATTATATTTAAAGCAAATTATCGAATCAATATTAATAGTATTTTAATCGAAATTTTTAATTAAATATCATTTTCAATTTAAACTTTAATAGATCGTACAAATAAAAACATTAATAACACGTAAAAATTTCGAACGAAATTCTCGCGATGAAAAGTAAACTTAGTAAGTCGGACCGCATATCAAGTAATACCACTTCAAACATATTTTTCACAATTTGGAGATACAGAAATGAGCGGACAAATATGTGGTCAGAGAGAAGAAAAGAAGCAGGAGAAAGAGAGCGGGAAGAAGAGGTGGAGCGACGTCTAGAATTCACAAGAAGCGAGCACAGGGCGCACATACAGCCACGGATACACTTGGGCGTGTGTGCGCGCGCGGAAGTAAAAGCAGGAGAGCGAGGAGAAAGTGTATGGCGGGAGCCGATAACGGTAATCCAATTTTTAGGAATAATATTTGTCTTGAAGATCGACGACCGCTCGCCTTTGCTCGCTATCTCCGTTCTGTACGTGGGATTCTCCTCTGACACGGCGTCTGGCAACGAAATTGACGGACACCTTTTGCGCGACTCCGCGCCGATCCATTCCCATTCGACGATCGGGCCTTGCAATAATCGACCAAAGAAATATATATATATATATATATATATATAGAGAGAGAGAGAGAGAGAGAGAGAGAGAAGGAAAGAAACAGAAAGACGTATTATCGAGCACGCCAACGAATAATGCCGGTTTTCTCTCATTTTTGAGCTTCCGAGAGATGAGATGTGCCCGGCGAGGATTTGCGCCGCAGCGTTAAAGGCGATGCTTCCACAGCGATGATGAATCGCGACATTTTACGTGACAAAAATACGGATATTAAATGTCGCCGTATGGATTATTGCAAATTCAGCTGGGAGTGATTAGTAGCGATTAATTATTATTACAGCGATTGTTCGATCTTATGACTTACATTGATTGAGATATATAAATGTCGTGGAAAAATGACCAAATGAGGACGTGACACGAAAAAAATGCTAAATTTATCATTTGTTACTTGATTCCTTTCCACTCGTTAAATTTTTCGAAGCAATATATAAAAATAAAAAATTAAACGAACAAATAAACGTTATCGTAATGTATTCTCTTCCAGTTTGAAAATCAATTAAGCCACCTGTAAGACTCGCCGAGCATCGTAAACGAAAAAATTGCCCGGACTAAGCTAAAAAGCGAGAGCGATATATCCAGCTCACATCCGAACAAATTTCCATCCAATCTCACTTACGTCGGCAAAGACATCCTTCCCATTTACTCGAATAACCATAACGATTTCGCGATGAGAAAAAAAACTGAGAAGAAAAATGAGAGAAGGATGAGTTGAAACGCCGTGAAATTTTCAATTCCGTCCAGGCCTTCATCCGGCCATTTCAGGCAACGCCTTCTCTTGCTCCTTTTCTAGTATTCATTGTCCTAACAGAGTCTCTATGCTCTCCTCGCTCTTATCGCTTCCGCAGTTTGGCTTGACCGAAGAACCATCGCCGCCGCCGCTACCGCCGCCGCCGCAGACTCATTCTCCTCACCGGAGCGGCAGACGCTTTCTGACTGTCCCCTCAGGCGGTAGAGACCGGCATTAGAATCGAGAAGCACCGAGAAGCCGGATAGATAGACGAAAAAGGCGTAGGAGGAGGTGAAGGCGGATGAGCGGAATGGCGTCGGTAGCGAGATAGCGGCAAAGTCGTTGAGAATGAGAGGGAGAGAGAGAGAGAGAGAGTGAGAAAGAGAAAGAGAGAGAAAGAGAATAGCCGAGCAAAGAGTTAATAAAGAAGGATTAGGGACTGCTAAAGTAAATGATATCACGTGAGAATGTAATTAACGCGATTGAATGTATCGGTCATTGTTTATTTTACTCTAGTGAGGATACAGTGCTTGTAAGTTTATTTAACTCTATGTAATCGAATCAAATAATGTTCTTCTTTTGTCAAGCTAAAGGATTAACAAGCATGACGGATTTAATGCTTTGATATTTCTTTTGGTTGTTTATTGTTGAAAACTACCAATGATTTTGTTAGAAAGATATGAAACTTGACCGTCTGCATATGCTAAGTTAATAAAATCAAATCTATTCAATAATTTAAAATTGAAAAGCTTCATAATTTTAATTCAAAGTAGTTTTACTATACTCTTTCAAATTTTTATATTTATTTCAAAATATTCTTACAATAATTCAAACCGTTATTTAATTATATCTACCGATATATAACATTGAGAATAATTATAAAAAATAAAAAGGAATAGTAAGGAAATAAAATCAAAGAAAAAAATATAAAGTACGTCGATAAAGTACAGCGTAAAGTAGGAGTGTAACCCAAGAAAAGGAGAAAGAGAAAGAGATAGAGAGAGATGGAAAAAGCGGAAAAAACAGAACGCGGTAGTAGCCAGAAAAACATAGCAAGAATAAGAAAAAAAGAGGGTGAGAGGAATAAAGATAGAAAGAGAAGGAGATAGGTGGGTGGAGGGGGGGGGCGGGTAGCGGTGGTCTATTGGTAAAGACGGCAGAGCGAGGAACGGTTAGGCCGTAGCGACCGCCGCCGACTTTGGGAATGGGTTTGCTTTCGGGGCCACGACGACGCGAACGGAATTTCGATGAAGCGGCGACTGGCACCGAGGGCAGCGCCGTCACGTCTGAACCGAGAGAGTTTACCACGCCGCAGAAGGGTCGAGAGAGAAGCCGCCAAGGAGTAGACGCAACCGAGAAGTGAGAGAGCGAGAGAGAGAGGAAGAGATCGGTGCCGCCACTTCACCCGGGTAGGAAACTGGACTCGAGTGCGGCCAATGCGGATGAGGTAAGGCGAACCCGTTGGATTTTGGGATGCCGGTCGAGAAGTCGCGACTCTCTCGCTCTCTCTCTTTCTCTCTCTCTCTCTCTCTTGCTTGCTTCCAATCGCCGATCGATTAGGGATGGTACTGTGACGATTTTAGGATTAAGTGGAGTATTTGAAGTTTGCTTTTGGATTTTTATTGGAGAATGCTTCGATGCTTAGAATTATACATCAGCGATCGACTAATTTATTAATCTTTATATAATCTAATAAAAGTAAGTTTTCAATAAAGTAAATAGTTTAATTTATAAGCTACTATATCGGTTTAGTTTAGTGCAAAGAACTTTAAATTACAAACTTTTTAATTTTTACGTATAATACTGTATACGATTTAAAATATTAAACATTTTTATTTACCAAAATACATGTCAAAATTAAATTAATATTTAATAAATAAAAATCATTTAAAATATTTCAGATTTCCATAAAGAAAATTAATTGTTACAATGAAATTCAAATGATTATATTTATTTTAACAATTTTTTTATAAGATTTGAAGAAAAAATGAGATATTTAAATAACAATTGTTAAATAACAATTGTTAAACTTGCACTTTTTGAATATACATAAATCGAAATAAATAATTTTACTGATTTAAAAGTTACAATATTGACTTAGCGAACGCATCAGCAATTAAATAAATCAGAATACGTAAATGAAAGAAATCATTATTAATTCGCATTAAACGTCATTAGCGTAAGTAAATGCCACGCATGTATGCGCGCACTCTGCCGAAAATCTGAAATTCTAGATATTCTCCATTACGAATATTATGTTTGCCGATGAAATACATTGGAGATACGAATGTGCCAAATCTATTTGCAACTCCCACCAACTTTGTTATGCATCTCCCATCACGGCGATAAAGCAACGTGAAAAAAATGCGAATTTGCGTATGCGGATCGCGCACTAAAAACCGCGAAAAGTAACGCATCAATTTCACTGCGCGTTTCATTTTTTTAAATCAACAGACTTCAGCCCGATAAAAGTAGAAGATTCGATACCGGTGTGGTTTACGCTCCTCGAGTGTAATTTATGCAGTCGCTTAAGCGACGATAGACGATCGTCTCTTGCGCTGAAAAATTGGTTACTCTGTCCAGCGTGAACAGTATCGTTGCCTGGAAACCGAAAGAATGAAAGAAAGAAAGAAAGAGAAAGACAGAGAAGGAAGGGAAAGGGAAGGAGACGAAGAGAGAAAACGAGAGGGCTTATCTTTAGGATCATTAGCCCGGTGAAGGAAGACGCAGAAAAAAAGGGGAGTTACGAGCGATTTTTCCGGTCGCGCTCGGGGAAATCAGACGCTGACGAATCGGCGGAACGGCTTTATCGTCCGTATAACTAACTGCGGGGATTTTACGTATTGCGCGATGCTGTTTCTCTTAGCTTCGGTACGTGCGCCGCGCAGCCGCACGGAAAGAATAGGGAGTGGAGGAAAACGAGGAGGCGAAGAGGAGGAAATAAGAGAAAGTGGACGCGCGAAGAAGAGGGACGACGACGCGGGCGTACGCGATGGAGGAGGAAATGAATTACGCGGAAGATAAAGGAGAGAAAGAGAAGCTTTGATAGCGGTGAATTTTTGTGAGGAAGAAGTAAGAGAGAGAAAGAGAGAGAAAGAGACAGAGAGAGAGAGAGAACTGTGCGTTTGTGAGAGGAAGATGGAAAAAGTGGAAGGCAATAAAAGCGAGATAGTAAAGCGTAGGTGGAGTTGGAAGGAAGAAAGAAAAGAGAGGAAAAGGTTCACACCGACGACCCTTAAGCGATCTAACTTTCGGAATAAAATTACAGTTGAGGAAAATTCGTCAACCGATAGGGATGGAAAAAAGAGAAATGCCGACTGCGCTCGCGCGAGCCAAGTTTTTGAGAAAATTTGCATATAATGCTGTCGGGAAAAAGAAAAAAAAAGTCAAAGAGAGCGAGAGACAGACGCAGAAAGAAAAAAAAGAGATTGTAGTATAACCGAGAGGACCACAAATTCACGGGAACGAGCGACCGATTTTACCATTGTAGATTATCGAAAAAGCGCTCTTTTTCTTACTTTGTCTTTTTTGTTTTCTTTTCCCTTTTATTTTTCCCTTTTTATTTTTAACATCACCGATCGTAAGAAAGGGGAGATGTGCAAAGAGAAATGGGCTATGCGTGCGTAAACTACCGAAGAAAGAAATGATAACGAACGAATTCGAAGAGAAATATCGGAAATATAGAGAGAAGGAATATTATTAAACTATAACTTGATTACATAAATCCTCAATGTAATAAATGAAATTTAAAGTACTATTGACTTTTTATATCAATGGATTCTTTTTTTCATGAATTTTTTACATGAATCTAACGGTGTCATATTAATTTTTATATCAAAAGTAAACATTTATGTTATTTATATAAATCAATAAAACAGTTTTACTTTTATAAATTCTTTAATCACAACTTTTATAATTAATTTAATTTTCAAATAAATGTGATTTAATATAAAATGTTTATATTCAATGAGATTTATCGATGGAATATTTAAAATGTTTGAGTAATAAATATTTTAAAATCTATCAAAATTTAACAAAATTTCCAATTAATTTTTACAAACTGTGTATTGTTATCGCTGTAACTTAATTTTATATTTAAATACTAAAATAAAAGGATCATATAAAAATCGAGAATTAAGGGAACGTCGAACCTTGTAAAAATAATTTAAAAGTTGGAGGTCTTAAAAATAACCGCTTTTACTACATAGGAAAAAGAATTTCCGCTTGAACAATTGATTAATAGAAAGCGATTATCGAAAAATTAAAGTCCCCTCGGTTCGCGGACTTCCACCCTGGCTCCCTCTTTCTTTCGCACTCGATAGGAATCGATTAATAAATACCCTTCGACTCTCGAGCTATAAACGGCTTGCGCGAAACACTAATCGAGACCTTAAGAGAGTGCAAAAAAGCTTTCTGTTATTGAAAATTATTTTAACGCCAACGAAAATTTTCTCTCTTTGTATTGATTATTATTTTTCCTTTCTTAAATTTGAACGAATCGATGAATCAGCGGTATTTAATTAATTAAAATAATTTAGATCGAAAAACTGTCCAAAAACAAATGACTACTTTATCGAAGATCCAAGTTAGCTCGCAAACCCATTTTGAATTTTCTTTGACGTACTGCATCAGATTTCAACTAATGAACGTTTTAGGCAGAAGCTAAGAATTTGCGAACAATTCCAGATTGGATTCTCTCTAATTAGGTTGGATAGTTGGAGACTGTTCCACTTCTTATGAAATCTCGTCTGCAAACAGTTCGTTTGCACGATGTTCCAAATTTACTTAAAAGCCAAAATTTATATCTGGTAAGAGTAGTGTTTACCTCGAAAATAAATCTAGGACTCGGTAATAAATTATAGATTTAAAAATGCACAAATACCGAGCAAAGCCGAAAATCTTTTTCTCTATAGTTAGGGGAAAATGGAAAAGTAAAACATTAGCACAAATTCATTCGAAAGTTGTTTTAGCTTAACATTTCATTTTCTCAAAGCCTCCTTTGCAATTAGCACAGCTAGTTTCTAATTCTAGTCAAGAAATAGAGGGAGAGAGAGAGAGAGAGAGAGAGAGATGCAAAGTGCAATAGAAGCATCTTAAACATCAGCCTCTTGACGCCAGTCCTTAATGAAATATAGAAATTCCCAGCTTCGACGTTCGTCCTCTGTGCCTAAGGTTAAGCAAGCATCAAAAGCATCGCCGGAGGGATGTTGTACGAGCAATATCTGAGATCCTTGGCAGATCTCGCCGATCCAATATTTGCGGTTGAGATGAAGATCGACCGTCTCTCCTTCGCTTCCTCTCCATCTCGTTCCCTTATATTCCTTCCTTTTCCCTTTTACGCGCACACACATACGCAAGCAGACACGACCACGTGAAAGACGCTTCACTCGAAGCGCATCTACTTAGCATAGGACGTTAACACTTTTCACGCGAGGCTGCGCGCCCCCTGAAAAGGGGGCTATCCCGCCAAGGAGGATTTCTATAATATCGCTTCCTTTTTCATCCTTTCTAACTATCTCTATCTCTCTTTATCTCACTTATTCTCGTCGCATCTACTATCGGTAAACGCGTAGGTTATGTACGCGTTACTTCCTCGAGTTTCGAAAGTTGTTGGAAACGGTTATGACGCGTATCGATCAGCTTTCTCTTCTCTCGCATCTGCATCGAACGGACTTTGCGGCCCGGAACGTGAGGAAAGTGGAAAATGAAAATGCACGCGGTTGGTATTACGATGAAAATGAACTACATAATCGTTATTTATACAGAAATTTTAGATCGATGTTGAGTTTCAGATATGCATGTATTTTTAAAAAATTATTTCTCTACGCTTGCTTTTATAATACTACAACTTTATTAATTTAATAGCTTAAATAGACTCTATAACAATTTCATATTTCCAATATTAAGCCCTTCGCGTAACCTACTTATACGAATTTATAATAATTAACGAATTTGTTAAGTGTATTGATTATTAAAATATTTAACTCGTTATCAGCAAGTAATGAACTATAAATTCTAATTAGTTTCAAAAACGAAAATTATTATATTTGTGTACACATGTATGGTATAATTTTAATTAACTATTAATGAATAAACATGATTGCCTAACGCGCACAATAGATATCTACTAATTGAAAATAAAAACAGATCTTCAAGTGCGTAACTTTATTCACGGTAACAGACAGTAATAAAAAAATTAGAAACGAAGTGAAAAAATGCCAGTAGCAATTGAAGAGCGGCCGTGAGTAAGTATTTTATGAAAGGGAAATTAAAACAAAGTGGAAAAGTCAATACGCAAATCGTTTCGGTGAATTCTCTCGCTCTAAAGTATACTCGGTGCATTTTGGCCAGTTTTCATTCGTTCTCTTTTTAGCTATTTTGAAAAAAAAAAAAAAAAAAAAAAAAAAATATCTTCGATTCGCGCACGTTATTCATATACCTATATCCGCGTCGAGAGCATTTAAAGTCAATTGATCGATCGCGCTCGTTTAAAACCCCATGCCTCGTATTTTTTTCGCTTTTCCTCGCATTTCTTACAGTTTGTTTTCTAGATAAATAGAAAGTAGTACTCTTTACGTAATACAATTAATGCAACGAAAAGAAAATTAAAAATAAAACGGCAAAGTTGGCCGTTGGATAATTAATGATAAATATTTTTAATCGATTTATAAGTTACGAACGATAAATAATTTAATAATTGATAGCGTTTAAGGATATTTAGCATGGAAATTGCACAAATAGTAGACTTTCTTTATTAAAGCGATTATTTAAGAATATTTAACTGCTTTTTTTAATTTGTACAGGCATCAGAAAATGGGAAAATGAAAAGAATAAAAAAAAAAAAAAAAGAAAAAAAAATTAAAATTTTTATATTTTATTTATAAATATTTCTGAAAAAGACGGATATTGATAGAAATTTTTAATAAAAACTTTGTAATACCGATCAAAATACGATATTAAAAATTTGAACTTTACCAGAAATCACGAACGGAATATAATTGCATTTCATACATACTGTACTTTATAATCAAATAACACGAAATATAAGCATAAATTATGCTAATATTTATTATTAGCATAATTGGCGCTAATAATTATTGACTCTAGAATTCTACGTGCTTACTATATTTCATGCATATTCATGAGAAAATAATCATGATTTAATCGCTATAGCAACAATTACCGAGCTAAAACCTCCCAGAAATAAAGTTTTTACAAGAAAATCATTATTTTCATAAAGGATTTAATGAAATTAAAATACGGTTAAGTAGGTATTAAACATATAGCCGGAAATTTTTATTTAAACTTATTTTTAAGTTTCCTTTTTTTAAAGTAAACCGTTATTGCTTCAAAGTTAATTGACAAATTTATTGACACCTCTTACTATTATAATCTTTTATTCGAACAACAACAGGAAGAACATTTGGCTAATTAAAATTCTGTAAAATCAAATATTTGCTTATCGATTAAAACATGAGAGAAAAAGCGATCGATTAATTTTAACGAAAATTAAAAGATTTTTATAAAAAATTAATATTTTAAAAAAAAATAATGAGCAAATTCCTTTATGCATATTCTTTCACACGTACACACCTCTTCATCGAATAAACGACAACGAAAAAACATTAACCTAAATTCGTGATATTCGCGTCTATTCGCACCCAGTATTAATATCCATTAAGAGTCGGCAATCAGTACCCCAGGAAAATCGAGTTCGAAAATTGCGCCATCCATTCGCTCGTTTCTCGAAATCTCTTCTCCAAAAACAATCGTTTCGCGTATCGCCTCGGGGCCACTTCTCGAGCACCGAGAGTGCACAGATAAAGGATTCGAGTGAAAGAGAGTGAGAGAGAGAGAGAGAGAGAGAGAGAGAGATGATATTTCGACACAAAGACATACGAATAAATGGAGAAAGAGAACCCGTGACTTTCATTTCCCTCGTCGAGAAATATATTCCGTCGATGGTCACGCTCTTACGCATTCGAGGACGTACGGTGTCTCTTTTCCATTGCTTGGGCGCCTCGAGGGTAATTATACGAATTGATTCTCGCTTCGTTATCGTTCCGCGCACGCGCGCGCTTTGTATTATTCTCGGACCCTTTCTTTTTCGTCGAAAGGGTCGTTTGATGGCACGATTCGCGATCGAGATCAAAGAGCTGCCACGATTTGCTCTTGGGATGTTGTACTCGTATTTTATGTATGCTTTCTGTAGCGAGTCTACTTTACTTGATTATCGTTAACGCGACCTTTTTTTTTTATCTCTGTTTTCTCGAGATATCCGATGAGGCGACGTTTGTAGGTTTGATATGAACAAAAGTGGAAAATTTAATTAATCCAGTTTGATCTTTTTATTTGAGGCGGATTAGAGTTTTCCTTCTTCCATTCAATTAAACGATTAAACGATCTAAATATACAATTAAAAGAATGCCTTGAACCCAAGCGATGCTATTAAATAAATAAGACGCGCAAGAACTAGCATGCAGGATGCTAAGAGATGAGAGCAGAAGGAAATAGTCTTGCTCATTTTTTATTATCATTTACATATTCCAATTCATTAATATATTTTACATTTATTGAATTTTTTAATGCAGTGAAAATTTCTCACGAGAAACAACGCGTAAAAATTGAGATTTTTCCTCTTCGCAAAAATATTACTCTTGCCATTTCGCAGCAATACAACTGGTTTAATGTCTCGTTTGTAAGCGCGTTGCAAATGAAGGAAAAAAACAAAACGAAAAAATTAATAGTCGAGTGCATCGCTTGATTATATTTATATATATATATATATATATATATATATATATATATACTTATATATACATTCACTACGATCAAAACATTTTTGTTTTCCGGCTGAACAAAGCCCCGCGCGAGCTCGTATATTTTAGGTCAGACTCTGGATAATAAAGAGCCGCGCGAGAGACGTCTTCGTATTCATGTATGCGCGTATAGTTATACATATATAAAAATCGGTCTCATTACGAAAGGAAAGAATTTTTCGTTAATTTTTTACTATATATATATATATGCGTGTGTGTATGTGTATAAAAACGAGGGAGGAAAAATCTCCGACGAATAAAAGACACAGAGAGAAAGCTTTCATTATTCCCAAAGCTTTTGTAGCTCTCTACATCCTCTCCGTCTTTAATGACATCGATAATGACCGGACTCTCGAGCGAGAGAGAGGAAGAGAGAGAGAGAGAGAGAAAAAGAGAGAGAGAGAGACGGAAAAACAGAGACAGAGAGAGATAAAAAGAAAAAGAAATTTACGCAAGAAAACCGAAGACAATCGTTCGCGCTCGGAAAATACGTATATATTTGTACAGAAACGCGAACGAACTCTCGATTCGTTATGCGCATGTGTGCGCAACTATTCTTTTACATACATGTGTACAGTGAAAAAGGACGACGACGAGTAGGAGGAGAGTCCAGTTAGAGAGTGTATAAGCTAGAGAAGCGCCATAGGGTCGATCTCTTTTGTTCTAGTGCTCTATGCGATCTCCACTTGCTGTTGCTGTTCTTTCTCTTTCTCTCTCTCTCTCTCTCTCTTTCTCTCTCTCGCTCTTTCTCTCCTTCTCTTTTTCATTCATCGTATATCCTTTTTTTCCTCTCTTTTCATTTTCTCTTTCCTGCACTATTCTACCGTGTATAGATGTAGTCGGCCAACTGTACGATTTTCCAACGCGTATTTTTACAAAAAGGAAAATATTAATTTGTTTTTCTGCTTACAAAGTTCGGATCGTCCTTGGGCTTTTATTTGAAAATTATCTAGCTTTGTTTTGTAATAATACACTCACTTTCGATGTTTATTATCAAGTACTATTTATCAACTAGTTCTCGTGTTTAAATTTTCTTTTTTTTTTATTGATTTTTTTACATTATTCATTCACTGGATCAAGTTTGGACATCATGATATTAGAAATTTTCTTACTTTGAAGTTTATTATCTATATATATATATACTAAAATTGTAATGAATATAAGTTTGTTAATTAAATTTTTTTTTAAATACTTAATGCGATAAACATTATTATCCATATAGAGACTAAATCAGCAATTGTTAAAATTGTATGTCTGTATGCGCATTACACAAAAACTACTAAATAAATTTTGATGAAACTTAGAACATTAAATATTTTATTTTCCATGACAATATACAACCTTTATTTCATTAAAATTGGCTCGCGAAAAGAAAATATATCATAATTTAAAGTTTTCCGTGGATGTAAAATCTTGGACATAGATATACTTAATTTACGCGGGTTAAACCACGGATAGTTTCATTTAAAAATATCGATTAAGCAAATGAAAAATGTTAGAAAATAATTAAATATTAAAACTTTTAAAAGTTTAAAATTTTTATTATTCAAAACTTCAAAATATAAAAATATTTTACGACAGAAGCTCAATTGTTACAAACATCAGCTTCGACATCATTTTTATCGTCACATCCCTTCAAAAATTCACTCCAACTTATATACCTTGAGAAAAGCAAAAGAAAAAAAAAGAAGAAGAAGAAGAAGAAGAAGAAGCGCGAAGCTCCTACACTTCCTCCTCTCCTTCCATTTTCCTAGCGGCTCCTTTCTTTTCCACATCTTTTCACAGCAAGAAAATACCGAGCGAAAGAGTTAATGGTCTCGTTTATTATTTCTCGTTTCGTTCTCCCGGCCTTCCACCTTTCTTTCATCCTACGTACGCTCGTATAAGTCCTCCGGTATGCATGCACTCGCAAGTCGTGTGCCAATCTCGCGGGCGGACAGCAAGAGGGACGTTATTTGTCTTTCGGGGAGAGGCGAACTGCGTACAGAAGAGAGACGTCGCGTCTTTTGCAGACTCCATTTCGCCGACTCTCCTTTCAGCGACGCGCGTGGACCCTTTCAACGCGCGCTCGATAACCGAGCGCATCTCTTTTTCTATCTCTCTCTCTCTCTCTCTGTCTCTCTTTTCTTTTCTCTTTTTTCTCGCTTCTTTTTCACCGGCTCTCTATCTCAATGATTTAAACCGCGTTTCAAACCGTCCGCACAAGCATGAAAGAGATGTACGGGATTTGGCTGTTCGTCTTTACATTTTACTTTACACGATGTATATCTTGTAAGGTTTTAATGAAAGATTTAAGTTGATGCTTTTAGTTGAATTGAAACAAATACATCGCTTCGTTTTTCGCATAATGCAAGTCAATCGTTATTAATAGCAATTTTCAATAAAATTATGAAAATTTTGTTTTTTAGTTTTAAATTGATATATTATAGTTTTTCTAATTGTATTTCTATTTCGTTGCGCAATTTAATAAATAAATTTTGTTTTATCTTCTGAAAAGACTTTATAGTATTAATGCTCGTTTGGAATTTAATGATAAATTTTATCTTTAGGTCGATCTTAATATTTGAATACTTCTAATCCCTAGCTGAGAAAAGCACTTAAAAGCTCGTAATCTTCTTCGTTAACTCGTAAATCAAGCTCGCGCGAAAAGTTAGCTAGACCGAGTTTGATCGAAATCGTAAAAGACATCCGGAAGTATCATTTATTTTTATGATTCTATTAACTGCGGATAATTAAAATATCCAATAAATCTATTAAATCAAAACCGTTTATTTAAAGAAAAAATAGAAAACTTGCTCCCGTAAGATCATTCAAAAATAAATTTCGAAAAGACTTTGTAAAAGAAAAAATACAAGTCATTCGTCTTTTCCAAATACGAAACAAATAAAAAAATGACTCGTTTTTTGTTTCCCAATTATTAATGATTCGCATTATTTCATAATCAAAAGTGTATGGATATATTCGCAAAGTTACGTAAAAAAAGTTAGCTCGAAGAAAGTTGGAAAAAGGAAGAAGAAGAAGAAGAAGAAGAAGAAGAAGAAGAAGAGTCCTTCTCCTACGGTGTAAGACAGGTAGACGTAGGTGTGCCATAGACTTCTTTCTTAGCCAACGGTACACGAGGGAGTGATGTGGTTAACGTCACGTCCGACAGTCTTTTATACCTTGTCCGATCTGTAAAGGTCCGCTATCCATTAGCGACTGGAAAGTCTACGGTTAGTGCTTTGCCAGTCGCGCAAATTCCGGCGTGAAATGAAAAAAAAAAAGTGAAATAAAATTTCATTCCGTGGTTCGGCGAACTCGTGAACTTTGACCCGTAAATGATATCCCGTCGGTAGGAGTTTTAGCTATTTTAATGATAAACGAAAGAGTCGTTTTTATTATCTTGCTTAACGTTGATTAAATAATAGATTTAACGAAGAAGAATAATCATAATTTGAACGTTTATTAGATTTCACTTTTAAGATAACACTGACGAAAATGTAATATAAAATAGAGTTGATAAATAGCTGCGCATTCACTAATGAAATCTTATCAATACTCAAGTCATCGATTATTTAATGTTGACAGTAATGGAATAACGATGCCAATAATACGAGCAACATCAAATAGATATTCCAACAAGACGACCAAGTAAATGTTTTACAAAGTTCAAGGTCCCAATGGAGACATCGAGAATCATCGAAGCGCATAATTGACACATTTCTAGTCTTCTACGCGTCAATATCTGCGTTATGTCACGAGAGGAATGTGAAAATATCGCAGGATGAGAGGCGACGTGTAACAAATGACGATATGCTTTTTGATAAAAGTACAATGAACTCGGGGATCGTGAAAAGTTAGTAAAAGAGACGAAATATTTAAGCGCACGAAGTGCGACGAGGTGTCATCGAATATTTTTGCTCGTGGATTAGACGTGCTTTGAACAACTACGTTGAACTGGTGAAATGAAAGTTTTGCTGTAAAATTTTTATGCGCGTTTGTTTATATGTTAACAGTAAAGCAGAGAAAAGTTGTTTGTTTTTATCGTTAAAGTTGATAATTTTTATTGTAAAATTTATACGATTTCCAGTTTATTCAACGACGGCACTTTGAGACTTCATTATTTATAAGAAATTTTAATGATTAAAGCGCGAGTACCAAGTGCAATCAGAAATAAGTAAAGTCGAGCAAAATAAATTACGGTTATCAAAATTTGATTAACCGCAACATTATCTACGTCATTTTAAGATAAAAGATGTATCGCCTATCTCTTCGGCCAGAGAGAAAGTGAAACATAATCGTCGTACATTAGGTGCACAAGACTCAAAACCAGCGTTGAAAGTCGAAGCTCTTGGAAAAACTTTAAAACAGCTCCTTCCGGACATTTTCATGATAATAGAAGCTGCATATACGTACGTTAGGACCGAGAACGAAAAAGGAAGCAAAGAGGAGAGGTGGGAGGAGTTGAAAGATGAGACAAAAGAGAGAGAGAGAGAGAGAGGAAGAGAAAAAAGTAGGAGAAGGTATAAAATATGATGCTTTTAAAACCAGGAAAGACGGCGTGGAGCTTTTAAATTTCGTAGCTTCGTTCGAAGATCGAAGAGGAGAGAAGCGGTTCGCGAAATCAAGCGTCCGCAATTCAATATGCAAATACCCGAGCTACCTAAGGAGAAGGAGAAATATAGGGGGTGGGAAAGGAATACCGGAGAAGACCTTTGGAAGGACGAGACGAGACGAGACGAGACCGGTACGAATAAAAGGAGAGAAAGAGAACCAGGAATAATTTAGACGACGTTGATGAGAGACTGGCCTCGTCGTTGATGAAAAAAAAAAAAAGGAGATAGTATAAAAGCTGGTGCGCGTATGTATAGTATGTACATATATAGAGAGAAGAGAGAGATAGAAAGAGAGAGAGAGAGAGAGAGAGAGAGGAGGAAAAGTGAGACGCGTGGTATTTAAGCGTTGCGTATAGGTATACGAAGCTGGTGAAGGTGAATAATTTTATCGCGCGATTTTCATTATTCAGAGCGATAAAGGTTAGAAGGATGATGGGTGTGTTATTAAATTGCGCGCTGCCGGCCTTATTTATAGTCTTTTTCGAGCGCGCACCTTGCGCGGATGAAACGCGTATATGCACACCCATATATATATATATATATATATACACATTTAGTTGGCACTTTCTGACTCGCGTCGCGTTTTTTTTTTTTATTCTCTCTTCGCTAGATGGGACAAAGGTAGCCGATCTTGCTTCTTCTCACCTGGTGAATTAATCGCTTCGGAGGGGGTTATATATTTCGAGGATTTTCAACGTGGATCTACTACGCTTCTTTTTTCAAACTCGTCGGCTCGTTCAAAATTTATAGCGATGCCATGTATATACATATTTATGCCCTGTTGGGAAATCATTTTCGCATGGGATTAATCGCGTTTTTTTTATTTTGATTGCAGGTAAGATGAGCTAAAGGACTACGGAGATTTAATAGCGCAGATAATTTATTGTGAAAGTTTTATTCGACGACGAGAAATGAACTTAAATGATTTTTATTTATGATTGTAAGTATAAAGCTTTGTAGCAGCAGTATTTAAAACTATCGTTTACAGAATTTAACTAATACGAATTTAAATATTGAAGTATAAAATTTCAAACAACAATTTTAGTTCAAACACATTGCATACATTTTTCAAATTTTATAATAAAAAAAATCCCATTTATCGTAATCCTATTATTACTCAGTAAATAAATACCGTTTTAAATTGAATAGATAATAATGTTATATTTATTAAAACATAATTAACAAAGGATGAATAATTAAAATCGGTTATAGATTAAAAAAATATTCATTAGAACAATAGAGCATGAAAATAAAAATAGCAAACAATGGAGCTCAATTTTAATTAAAGTAAACTTTGCTTAGTTAATAAATTCATAAATCAAATAACATCAAATAATCAAATAAAAAGTTTTTTTTTTCATTAAAAATTGTAATTGTTTATATAGGCAACATGAAATTCTCTTTGCTTACAAATGTCTCGAAATTGCGAGTTTTATTTGCTTCGTTTGAAATCTAATAATTTATTAAACGTAATAAAAAATCTACGTTGATTTTCATATTTTTAATATTGCCGCTTCTGTTTTTAAACAAATGTAATAAAATAGTGATAAAATATTGTTAAATTAATATAATTATCTGGCAATTTATATATTTTCGTCATCTTCCAAACAAACAAACAAACAAACAAACAAACAAACAAAGTTTTCCCTATTCATTTATTTACGTCAAATGTCTTTCTACGCAGCAGAGTGTAACGGTGCGCAATGCAATCACGCGAGACAAAAGCTTGAAAACAAAGAGCGCCTTTTTCGAAAATTCACAATTCAATTGTGCGTGTGCGCGCGCGCGTGTGTGTGTGTATGTATTAGCATCGGGCTCGGAAGGAGACGACGCTTCTGTCGTGAATTTGCGCGCGCTTCACCGCAAAATGCGTCCCGCGAATTGTACGAGTGCGCGCGGCTTCGAGAAATTCAATCAAGCCGGTACGTCATCTCTTCCGGCATCGAGAGCGTTGGAAAATTTTGCGGCGCGCGGCCGATAAAACGCCGGCGCTCGGATTAATCGTGACGAGTCCCGCTGGAGTTTGACGGCTTGAATAAATTTTGACGCCCGTGGCATTCAAGCGCTCGATAACATTTTTCTTCCTTCTTATTTTTTGCTTTTTCAAAGTATACCTCGTTTGCGCTTTTGACGTTTTCTTCCGATACAGACGAAGTGTTTTTAAATTGTGGGAAGAGATGCAGAGTTCGCGTGTGATGTGCTTTTTATTTTATTAAAAAAAGTTACAGAAATAAATATTATAAAATCAATTTTCAGGTAGAATTATGTTTTTTTTTGTTTCTTTTTTTTTTTTTTTTTTTTAATTAAAAAGTAATAACATAGCAGTATAATAATTAGTCGTATAAAATTAATATTTAGCAATTTAAAAAATTAAATATTGCAAGTCTTTTGACAAAATAAAGAATCAAAAGCCTTTAATATAAAAAATAATTTGAATGACAAAAAACTCATATACTCTATACTTCGAGTAGGTATACAAACCAATCATACGCTCAAGTAATTGAAAAAAATATAATGAAAAAATCTCTTTAAAAACCGTAAAAAATGATTTTATTTAAAGTCCGCAACCACTTAAACAGGCTGTTTTTTATCTATATTTTTTTACAGTTCATGTAAATCTAGCATTACAATTTTTTTAACGTATTATTTATTCACATGCGCAAATGGAATTATCCGCGATTTCCAAATAACTATATATAAAACTCGCCTGTTGGGTGTTTACTCGATCGGTGCGTTTTTTTTTTTTTTTTTTCAAGCGCAAGATTTTCAACAAGGATGGATAGCGGACGACGTAAAATATACACGGCGTTGTCCTTCCTCTCTTCGCTTACTCTCTCCCTCCCGACAAAATCGGCTTTCATCCGCGACGTAACGAATAATCTCGATGTAAATCCGTGATCCGCCTAACAAAACAAACACGCGCCAACACCGTGCAAATTAGATGCCGCTCTCTCATCTCTCATTCCCTATTAATTCCAACGTAAAAAGCTGAAAGGAGGGAGCGGAGGAGGGGGAAGGAAGAGAGGGAAATTTGAATTCACGATAATCTCCGGTCGACCGTGTTGCAGTATTCCCACGTGCGTTTAGAAAGGTATGAAAAAAGGATGTAATGCGATTACGAGCTTGCGAGCTTGCGCGCGCACGCACGCTATTTTTTTTGCCAAATTTATGCCATCGGTAGAAGCCGGCCGGCTGCCGACGTTGGGACAATATTTTCTTAAGCGAGAGCTTTTGCCGATTATCGATGTTATAACTGCGGCTGCTCTCTTTTCTTCTTCCACGACTTTCTCTTCCTCCTGCTGTCGCCCCCCGCTTCTCTGCTACCGCTGCCGCCGCCGCCGCCGCCGCAACCGCTGCTGCTGCTGCTGCTGCTGCACTACCTCTTATTTAAGTACCCTCCTCTGGGCTATGGACTTTCTCTTTCTTCGCTAGAATTCTTCGCTACTCGTTTTTTTTTTTTTCTTCCGCGGATCTTTTTTCCACCATTCACCGCTACTACTCCTCGCGTCGACGAAGACTTTGCCGGAAAGAAAAGTTCCATCGGGTAAAAGTATATTTTCTCTCAAAGGAAAAAAAAAAAAAAAAAAAGGAGAGGGAAAGAGTCCCAGTAAATTTTCTTCCTCCATGTACCACCAGCAGCGGGGCTCTTCTTCTCTCCGGTTAAAAAAGTTTCTCGCGGTTCGTTCGCTCGCTCACTCGTTCGGTCCTGCTGGCTGTTTCCTAACACGTGCGCACTTCTTTATCGAAACGCTCGCGGGGGGAGAAGATTTTTTTCGTGTCTTTTATGGTATAAAAAGAAAAAAGGCGAAATATCGATGCGCGCGCGCGAGATAATAGCGTGCCTCGTATGAACAATTTCGAGGTAATGGAATAAGATTTATTAGAAATGAAATTTTCATCTTCAACGGCAAAAATGTATTGCCGGCTATAACTTTGTAGATTCTGTTTTATTACGACGATGCTAGAACGTTATGTCGATTGTATTTCGAAAGATTTTAATATTAATTAATTTTAAAAGATAATTCAAAGAAAATGTTCGATCGATCTTAAAATTGTTATTTTAAAAAAGAACATATTATTACAATATGGAGATGTTTTAAAAGATTATGATGAAAATGACAAATTCGAATAAAATGCACCGAACTTTTTCCTTCATGCAAGCAGCCAATAAAATCGATAAGAAGAATAATAAGACCGAGAAGAAAGTTTTTTATAGGAATGAAATTGGCAATGCTTCGAAATAAAAGAGGCCTATTTTTCTCTTCTATTGTTATTTCTACCATTTCATTCAATCTGCTCAATAACGAGAAAAAAAGGAGGAAAGGAGAGGAAGAGAAAGAGTGTGAGAGTGGGGGATAGAGGAGAGGAATAATAAAAAGAGGAAAAAGAGGTAAAAACATTTGAATGGCTGTCAAGGCAAATTCAACGCCTCCCAAGACACTAACGAGACCTAAACAGCCTTTTATCCTTGCAAGAGTAGTCTCTAAACTGGCCTTGGTCCTGCGCTCTCGCCCAACGTTCACCCTCGCCCAGGTAATGGAGACGGACGCCCATACACGCGCACTCACACGTGTGCACGTATGCGCGCACCGATATACTTATGCAAAAGCCGAAACCCTCCCAACGAAACAACCTCTTTTACGAACAATTCATTCCGCGTCCCACGAACATCTCGTTCGCTTTACATTTGAATAAATCCCTCGATCCTCTCTCTCTCTTTCTCTCTCTCTCTGTCTCTCTCTTCTTTTTCTTCGTTCTTTCTCTCTCTGTCTCTCTCTGTCTCTCTCTTCTTTTTCTTCGCTCTCTCTCTCTCTCTCGCAGGATCTCTCGCTGGTTCGTTGCCTCGTAATCGCGCGGCTACAACGAGAGAGACGGATAGTGCAACGCAGGAAAACAATGTGTCGTTTTATTTTTTTACCTTTTTTTCGCAGACGCACGTACTCGTACGTACAGCAATGCTCTCGCTAAATCTCCATCTCTTGTTTGCTCTCTCTCTCTCTCTCTCGCTCTCGTGTTCTATTTCTAGTTTTCTTTCCCTCTCGTGTTCTTGTTTTGCTGTATTTTACATTGATTTTAACCTTTAAAAATGCGCTTAACGATTGTTTATTACGAATGAAAAATCCATAGCTGTAGCTTCTTTTTTTTATGTTTTCGTATTTTGGTCATTTCGTTATTGTTTTAGCTTTTGTCATTACTCATGCAAGTAGAGAAAAATATTTTATTTTATTTATTTTTCTTGTGACTACAAATATACATAGAAAAAAATATTTTTCATACAGTTCAATAAATGTGCATATTTATTATTAAATACAATGGCTTTTCATGTGAATATTTATTTTAAGATTTATTTATTTACCAAAATTATTTTAAATCGTCAAAAATATTTATTAAAATACGAACATATCTGCTGATTGTGATATTTAATTCAATCGTTTGAGCCGTATAATGATTTTCTTGTTTAAATAAATTATTTATTGTTCGTACAATATATAAAAACAAATAGTTTTAAAAACTTTTATCGCGTAATAAACAACGGTAAAACAATTTTTTCCTTAATACATCAACATTATTTTATTATCGTTAAAATAAATATAACCGATAAGTACAAAAAAATAATAAATAAATAAAATTATTTTTTTAATGCATTATCCATCGTCGTTTATTTACATCATTTTCCAAATATTTATATGTTCCCATTGAATTTTCATTCGCGTGTACATATATATACATATATACATGTAAAAATGAAAGAATTATTTATCCGTCGAGTCGTCTATCCATTAATGTTTCGGTGCACCGAGGCTCATAGTTTATGCGTCTCTTCCCCTTCCAATAAACGGCGCAGTAACGGCAGTTGCTACTCGCTCTTCCTAACCAAGATAAATTCGCGCGATTAAGAACGAGAGGTTACCCAAGCTCGCCGCTGCAAAACGAGCCGCTCGTTCGGTCAAAGAGAGACGAACGACGCGATGCGGACGGCTGGGAGAAGGAGAGAAGAAGAGCTTTGGTAAAAGTGCATGAGAGAAAGAAGAAAATATAACGTGCAGATATATACATATACACACGTATAAACGTACGGCAAATGGGCGAATTTAAGTGGAAAATGGAGCGAGCACCGCGGTAGAAAGGAGTCATTCGGAAATGAAGAGGAACGGATGCTTACTGAATCGCAAAGCGAAGGAGACAAATATAGATTGGGAGGGACGGAGGAGCGAAGATTTTTTACCGTGGGATGGAACGAATGTAAGCGTTCTCTATTTTCTTTCCCCTTTATTTTTCACGCACTTTTTTTCCATCAATTTTATATTGCAAGGGTCTCCCTATTAAATTATATCAATTTGTATTAAACTTCGAGTCGTTAAAGATTAAAACGTTTCTCTCGATGTTTCACTTTGCTCCGACGAGGTGAAAAGGCGTTGAGATTTTTCAACTTATTTCAGACAAAATTTTGGTAACTTGGCCGAAGTTACGGAAACTGAACTCAAATTCAAAGTTAAACGGTGAGTCAAAACTTTAAACTAAGCTCAGCAGAGTAAACTCTACTCAAGATCCCTTGAAATATTGATTACGAAAATGTTCGATAAAAATTTTTAAGCAACGACGTAGCTAAATTCGAGATTTTATAACATGAATATTTATTATTGATGATTCTTTCAATCAAATCGTAAATAGACGGTAAACAAAAATAATTGACTCAATATCTTGCATCAGCAAAAACATTCAGGAAAACAAATAATATCAAATGCTACAATAAACAAATACTGGAAAAAGTTCTCGATAAGAATTTATAAGTCGCTCGACATGGCACTCTACTCGAAAGTAAGAAACTCAATGAAAATGAGAAAGTTTATATATAGTCCGTTGGTGAAAGTAGCCAAAATATCTGTAATTGAGTCCTTAAAAAGACGAATGCACGGAAAAGTCGTCGAGGATAGCGCAACCGAAGGGGAGGGAGAACGAAGAACAAGAAAATGAATAGAAACGTAAGAATCGTTGAGGGAATCCATTGCTCGCGAGCGTGTGAACGAAGTCGAGGACGAGGCCCGATTACAAGAGGGAAAAAGAACTGCAATAGTATATAAATGCGCAGATGTACGTATGCAATTCGAATAGTTATGCAAGGGATTACGAAGTCATCTAAAAAAAAAAAAAAAAAAAAAAAAAAAAAAAAAAAAAAAAAAAAAAAATAGAGATACGAGTATATATATAGAAGAGAGAAAAGACATGGACGAGGAGCGAGCGTGAGGGTAAAATAAATAGGGCCAGCGTAAAGATTTCAAAGTAAGTCCCTCTCTTTCTCTCTATGGTTATCTGCGTGGAATACATACGTAAAGTGAAGCATATACCATCTCCTTTCCCTTCCAGAGAAAGAGAGAGAGAGAGAGAGAGAGAGAGAGAGAGAGAGAGAGGCCTCTGCATGTTTATTTATTTAAGGGACGCACGTAGGGGAATAAAGGTGCATTCGAGATTGCATTTTATTACGTCAAGGAGTAAGAGAGAACGGGGGAGAAAGAGATAGGGCTTTGGGATTATACTCTCTTCCTTAAGTATGCAGTATAACCCTTAAACGTGATTTACAAAGCCAAGCGCGAGCTTCACCAAGAGAGAGAGAGAGAGAGAGAGAGAGAGATGAAAAGATACGGGCATTAGTTATTACCAGTACTGTTGCTACTGCTGCTGCTGCTCTGCGGTTAGTCGACTTTATGCATAACAAGGAGTGGGAGGCAAACCTCGTGATGGTTGACGGTGCAAAATTCCCTCTTACTTTGGTATTTAAGACAAAGAGAATTGACAAATTCGATGAGGAGGAAAAGCGAGCAAAGGAAATGGAAATTGCTCTTTCGGATTAATTATTTTTGATATTAATATATACGCATGAAAATGTACTAAATTTGTAAATTTTTATTTTCAAGGAGTTTTTTAAATAATGTTTAAAAAATAAAAAAGAATCCTAAAATGAATTCACCTTAAGCACCGAAATATAGCACAATTCATTCGAAAGTCGTTTTTCTTATAGCTAATGAAAATGCATTACCATTCCAAGTATTTTCTAATGTACCATAGTACCATCAGTGCACTGGAATTCTCTCAAACACACTTATCTAAATGAATTTCGATAGCTTTTCTCGATAAAGAACAAGGTAAAGAAAGGTAGATTCATTGCATCAGGGCAAAGCAATTGAACGAAGAAAAATGTCGGTCAATGATTCGAGAGAACTTTAGTGAAAAAAAAGGGACGATTGAATAATCGAGATGTTAAAAAATTCATTTAAAATCAAATAGATTTTTTGTTCTTAAACATTAAATGTTAAAAGAGAGGGAAAGCGAGAGATGGCGATTCAGGAAACCTCAACAAATATTACTATTTGTGCATAACGGTACAATCGGAACTAATATTAATCGTACAAATATCGAGCAACAACTACCCAACAATCGTCTCTAATCAAAATCCAACGAACCAGACAAAACACATAGCACATACGAGAGTATAGAGAGAGAAAGAGAGAGAGAGAGAGTAAGAGGTTTCCCTAAAAAGCACACGCCTTCCTCACAACAAGGCAGACGCGCGAACACATTTACCCGTGGGTTAACAGCGCGAAGGGACGGCGAACGTTGGCCCCGGTTTCGGCCAACGCGCGTCACCTCCCACGGGACAAGAGGCGCCGGACTGCTACACCTGCAGTGTCAGAGTTTGTATGAAGTAGCTGGATGAGAGTTGCAGCCAGTGTGCGCATACGTGTGTGCGTCTGTACATGTGTACGCGTGTGCAGATTTGCAGATGTGCCGGGAAAAGCGAGAGAGAGAGAGATAGAGAGAGAGTAGAGGTAGTTGCTTGTGCCGGAACTCGCTCGCACTCGTATTCGCAAACACGAGCTTTTAGGTTAGAAAAGAGAGAGGGAAAGAGAGAGAGAGAGAGTGAATATGAGTAAGAGGGGAAGCGGAGGAGCGAGGAAATCTTTTTAGAGTGCTTTGAAATGCGCCGGTCGAGTTTTGCGCGCGGAAGAGTTAGAATTTTCGGCTATGAAGTTCGGATTTAATATGGAAAGTACCCAAAAGGATGGATGGAAGCTGGGCATGAAAAATAACTTGAAAGTTAGACTTTTCTTCTCCTTCTTCTTCTTCATCTTTTTTTTTTTTTTTTTTTTTAATTCGGTTTGAATTTTAGTTAAGAAAACGCTTTATTTATTTGCGACGCTTGAAATGACGAACGCGAAGTTTTAGAAATGTACTAGTAGAATAAATTGTGTTCAATTTATTTAAACAAATGTAATTTTAAAAATGATAAAAAAATGGTCAATATCGCAAATGTTTGCCATACGAAAAATTATTTTTTTATTTTTTACTTCCGTTGCATAATATATTATATAATATTTAATTAATTATCCCGAAAAATTATACATGTAATGTAAATGCAATCTTATTGAGACACATGACTGTTAATTGTATGTGCCATGGAGCACGTGACTAGCAAGATCTGACACGTTCCAATAACCACTTAATATAGAGAACAAATTCACTAAATCTTACCTTTTCGAACGCAATCATTTATTCGTTTAATTATAGATATTTAATAACTTTTGTTAAATCAAACTATTTTTCGTAAAGCTTATACGAACAATTTTAGCCATTTCTTATTATATCAAAGATACAACTATTATGAAAAATGAGTCTTGATTTACATTTCACATGAGCAAAGATTGCAGACCTAAACCGACTGATATAAATTTTATTTTTTCTCGAGTATGGCTGTATCGTTATTATTAATAATCAAATATCTACTGCAATTATCGCTAAATGTATTACTCTTAATTACGGAATTTTATTTAAAAAACTCAATTAAAAAAATTGAATCTCTCGAATGAATCTATAAATTTTTAAAGTTCAACTTTCTAACGGATAAAAATAAAAACGCTCAGGGCGAAACAAAGAATTGATTATTCTAAGCACAATTAGCGGAGGGTAAAGTGCGGGGCGCAAAAAGCCACAACGGTGGGCTCATCCAGTCGCTCGGGCGTAACAATCGGAAATTCTTTCGGCGCGTATAATATACGTAATTCGCTGACCGGTTTAACGGTGCAGAAGGGCAATAACAAGGAAATGAGCGCAGCCTCTTCCGGCCGCGAGCGAATTTGGTTTTCGTCCGGTGGACTATCTCTCTCTCTCTCTCTCTCTCTCTCTCTCTCGTTTCACGTGCTGCTCTATATATCTGTGTTTAAGTGCATATGTGCTTGGCCGATGTATGCAGCAAGTTGGCCCTGTGTGTATTTTCGCCGAATTATCTCGTGCCTCCCTCTCTTCCTCCTCCTCCCTCTCTCCCTTCATCTCTCTCTCTTTCTCTTTTTACCTCTTTCTCTCTCTCTCTCTCTCCCTCTCTTTCTCTCTCTCTATGAACGGCGCAAGCTTCGCGGAAATTTGATTTTCAGATAACGAGATAGAAACGCTACGCGAAACCGCCGCCGTTGCCGCTGCTTGTATGTATACGCTTGTTGACTTACGGCTTGTTTAATTACCGATTTCGTTTTTCTTTTTTCCATTTTTTTCCATTTTTTTCCATTTTTTTTTTTTTTTTTTTTTTTGTTTTTTTTCATTCGCCGTTGTAATGTTCCGAACCGTATTAACCATTACGCGCCGATTTCGTTTAACGTTATTATTATGTTGTTATTGTCGAAATATGCGAAGCACTAAATATTATTTTGGCGTGTATATAATTATACTTTTAAATGATAACATTAACTGCAATTAATTGCCTTTTGTATTACGGAGATGTTTTCGCATTTTTTATTTTAATTTCGCATTTTAATAAATAATGCCATTGTTCAAATATTGTATCCGGTAATTTTAATCATCCTAATTTAAGCGTTTTTCAACTTGAATATTTAATGTACAAAATATTATTAGATTTTTGTTTGTAACATATTTGAACAAGTATTAAATGTTTGTAGAACAAAATAGTTGAGTTGGTGGTCAAAATATTTGAAACAATAGATTAATTAAAAATAAGCGGTTTATGAATTTAAATTTACTTAAGTTAAACTAATTTTAGATTTACTTTTAATTTGTATATCTTTTATGCTCTATTATGGAATTATTTCTTGTACTCATTCTACTTAACGTAAAACTAATCTATTAAATTTATTCGCAAACGCATAAACGTCGCTTTTTTACACTGCGAATCACGCACCGATCGAGTAAAACAAGTTTCCAATGGCTATTTTTTTTTTTTTTTTAATTCGCAAAACCTGCATCTTTCAATCACCGTAAGTAGAACTCTTCGTGAAAGCACGACGATGAATTCGGCATGCAGCTCATGCAACTCCGAGCTTTGTTCACCAGCGCGGCAAGGCTCGCGTCAAAAGTCTCGCGAAGAAAGCCGCGCGCGCGCATACGCACGAGTGGAAGAGAAACAGAGAGAGAGAGAGAGAGAGAGGGGGGGGGGAGGAGGTTTCCCTTTAAATTTTGCACCTTGTCAGAAGGCCTTGGCTAGAGAGAAGGCTTTGGCCCGGTCGCGCACGCTAATTGAATTCCCAACTTTCGACGCTAATGGTAAATTGAATTTCCCGACGGGCTGCGTCAAAGTCCCGAAAATCGACGGCGCGTATAGTGTCCCGTGCCCCTTCCTCTCCTCTCTCTTTCCTTTCCCCTTACTCTATACACACCTCTAAAAAGCTTCACGCGTCGACATAGCCAGGGAATCCCCGAGCTTTGGGTACAATATAAACCCGTGCGTTGGGACATTTCCAACGATAATTCGGTCAGCCTCGCATGCATCGACGATATAATCCAAGAGAGATAGAGAGAGAGAGAGAGAGGGGGGGGGGGGGGAAGGAGGGGGGTAGAATGACGCGTTGCGAAAACAAGGCGTCGTCGGTATATATGCACTCAAACCTTAATTAGTCACGTTTGCGTCATATGCTGCGTAAATCGTTCTCCGTCACTCCGTGTTTCCATATCTATACTTTTCACGCGTTCTGAGCGCGGCTAACTAATGGCGAGGATTGGTATAGCTTGTTACCGATTAATACATATTTTCATCCTAACTGTCGTAGAGGGAATCGTTAGTCGTGGGGTTCGTCGGGTACGTCTCCCAATTGCGTGAGACATGCTATACGAAATTATTGGTGAAATGTTGCTTGTGTTTTTTTTTTTTTTTTTTTTTTTCGTCTCGTGCGTGTTAAATTGTATTTAATTTTGTGAACGTCGGAGAACTGAATTATGAAGATTGTCATTGGTTGTTTGTTCTCGACGAAAAGAAAAAAATTGTTGAAAGGTGCGTTGAAAGAAAGTTATTTAATTTCTTTTATCTGATGCAAAAGAAATATCGCCAATGATGGAATGAAAAAAATTAATCTTGATCTTGTGTAATTTTTTTATGTAAACAATTACGTGAGAATAGGACCATTCGTCATTTGATAAAAAATTCGTCGAATATAAAAATAACAAAAGTACAAATAATATTTTAAATTTCTATTATATCACGAGAGATTAAATTTGATATTTTATTAAAAACTTGGCAGTATATTTGGCAGTATACAAAATTTTAGCTTTTATTCTTTTTATTAGAGATTTATTTTTAAAATTTTATTTGGAGAAAGAGTAATAAACTTTTTATCATCGTTTACCTAAATTTATCGGCACGCTGAAATTAAATATAAAAATTGAATAAATGGCGGAATTTAAAAATTAATTTAAAAACATCGGGGAAAATAAAATTTGTATAAAATGATAATATAAAGGGGTATCAAGAAAACCCTGTAAGTGCGAGAGATGTTAATTTGCGCTCGCGATTTTAAATTACGAAATTACCGAAAAGTCAGAACACGATAGTCCAAAGCAGTGCAGCAGCAGCAATTCTCTTTTTGGCACTATCTTATATATTCACGGACGCGCGGATATATTTGTGGCGCGCTTCGCGAAATGCGTTAGCGAGATGAGATAATAAAATAGCAATTTGAGCATCCGATGCCATTAAATTTCTATTCCAAGAAGAAATTATGCTCGGAGAAAAATGCCTGTTTTATGCTAAATATATTACGGCTTTGTCAAGAATATATATATATATATATATTTTCCTCTTTCTCTTTTACCTCTTTCTATTTTGTGAATAACATATTAGCACCGTTCTTTAGTAACGCTCAGTACTTTTATTTTTACCAAAGGCGAATTTAATTTCATACGCAAATTATAACAATGTTTAAACGAATAACGGCAAATCGAAATAATTTGTTTATGCCCTTTGAAAAAGTATTCATTATTCGCTTTTGTCAGTTTACTATCTTTTTTTATTAATAGTTTAACTTGAAATTTTTTAAAACACGGCGTCGAAAGCCAAACGAGCCGCGCGTCGTTTATAAACATTTATCCAACACACGCGACAAGGTAATCTTTGCGGGACCGCCACTCTGAGCCACTTTCCCGGAACAAAGCGAAAAAATTTAAAAGTATAATAACGACAACGATCTCCTCCACGCTTCGCCGCTGCCGCAACGAAACACTGCAACGTGCGGGAAAATCCGTCCCGAGTCAAGGGCATCGCTCTAAAAGTACCTTCGAAATTCTCAGACTCGAGCTTGAGAAAAAAAAAATAGGGCGCATCGCTGCTTTCGGGATTAAGATTCGCCCGAGTAAAAAGGAAGGTAAAATAAAAGTAAAGAAGAACGAAGGGAGAAAAGTTTCCTCCTTCGTCCCCCTTTCTCCCTCCGGCTCTGACAAATCCGCGGCGCGATAATGAGATTGCACGTCGCGCGCCCGCCGGCTGAGTGGTAATCCGGAGAGGGGAATTTATAAAAAGCGCCGACCGCCGCCGCTGATATATCGCCGCTGAGATTTTCCAAGCAATTGTGTGCGTGCGCGCGGGCGCGCGTGGATGAGAGTCGTAGATTGTGGTTGTTTGGTAACGAAGCAACGTTTTTTATAAATTGTTAAAGTTAAATTTGATATATCTTAAAACCGTGCATTTAATTTTATAATAATACAGCGAGGTATTGTGCTACGATAATTTTATTTAACATGAGCGATCGCCCCGTGAAAAATAATTTGCTCGAAAATGCGTCGCAAAAAGTAAAAGAAGAAAGAGAGTTACTGCTCTTATTAAAGAACCCAAAAAAAAAAACGATGCAATTAATCCCTACCCTTCTCCTTTATTTCACGACCCTCTCTCCTCCCATTCAAAAAAAGCATGTAATTACAAAAAATGTCTAAATACAACAATTTAATTTTGTTGAAACTCGTAAATTGCGTTTTTCGTAATTTACGAGCGTTGCGCAGCGTGGCGCAGAAACTACAACCTCTATTACTCCCTCTCTCTCTCTCTCACTCACTGACCTTTCCGAGAAAAAAGAAGGAAAAAATAAATAAATAAATAAATAACGAGTAACGAGCGTAAAATCGCTAAAATCCTCGTCGAAAATTAGTACGTTGTCCGCGTGCGCGCGAGCGCTTGTTCGCGCTTTGGCAAATGTTTGGCCGAGGCATTAAAAAAAATTTCAGTCCGGCCCATCAGCGGCCTCATTATTATCCTTTTTTAATTATACGTAAAAGTTCGTCAAGCTCAAAAAAGAGAACGAGAAAGAGTGAAAGCGAGAAAGAGAGAGAGAGAGAAGGCCGTACATACGCAACCAGGTTGATTAATCGAAATGGTTCACTCTTGGCTATTTTCCTGGTAATTAATGCCTCCCGTCCGGTCCGTCACTTTTCCGTGTGCGTATATACTATATATAGATACATATAAGCTTTGCTCGAGCGCGATGCAACTTTGCCTCCGATTGTAGCCGCTATTTTTCTTTTATTTTTGTTTTCCTTTTTTCTCTCTCTCTTTCTCTCTCTCTCTCTCTCTCTCTTTCTTTCTCTCTTTCTCTGTCGTTGTAGCTTGTTTTTCAACGAGGTGTTATTGCCGTATGGCAAAATGCCGTATGATTTCAACAGATATTAATATACGCGGCAATGTTCTTTCTTCCCGTATTTCGTAAAATTTGATTTGTGTTTTATCTCGAGTCGTAATAAAATTTAAGTTGAATTAATGGATTTGGTATTGCTTAGAATTTAAAATTACACGATTTACTTTTGTATAAAAGATTATTATTAAATCATTAAATGTAAATAATTTTTCGTAAATTAATAATTTAAAATTTAAAAGATGAAAAATTAATTTAATTTTTAATAAAAATCAGGTATATAATTTCTTTATGTGAATGAATTATATGATAAAAGTTAACCCATATTGAATAAAAATACAGCTTTTCAAACTACAAACACATTACTTTTCATTCGCAAAGTGTTTAAAAGAACGAAAGCAAAAAAATAGCGAGATCAAGAGAGAAATAGAGAGAGAGAGAGAGACAGACAGACAGACAGACAGAGAGAGAAAGATGGATAAAGAGAAAATCTCAAACGTTAGCTCGTTGATTGCGCCACTCGAATAATCGAAATTGCCAACTCGTTTCTCTCTCTCTCTCTCTCTCTCTTTCTCTATGCGATTCCGCAGTAATTACCGAGCCATCAGTGTCGAAGCGTCGACTTTTGTATATAAACGCGCAACGCTTTTACCGTACTAACCCTTTTCCCTCTCCCTTCTTTCGTTTTTATTATTATTATTATTATCATTTTTTTCCCCAAGCTCGAAATGACTATAATCATTATGACTCGTTTTTACAGATACGCGCGCATCTCCCGTGGATAACTCCGCGGCAATGTGTTCGTGCATTTTTTTTCTTCACCCGCGATTTCGATTTTTTTTTATTAATTTTTTTTTTTTTAATCTTTTATATATATATATACACGTGTACCGACAAACTCACATCAAATCACGGGTCAAAATGGGAGAAATATTGCGACTTGATATTAAAAAAGAGACAGAGAGAGAGAGAGAGAGAGAGAGAGAGAGAGGGAGGAGGTTCACCTTTTCCTTTTTTTTTTTTCTATACTTCTTTGCCGAATATCGACGATATATGGATGAGCTTTTTTTTTTATTCACGGCGTATATACCTTGGCGTATGCGATGTAATAAGTTGTAGCGGGCAATAAAATTCATCTCCGCTTCCAATCCGACGCGAGTAAAGGGTTTTACACTCGACGCGATTTTTATAAACCGATGCGTGAACCAGTTTTTATCTTCTTTTTAATTTTCTCCTTTTTTTCCGTCAACTTGTGCAAATATTAATTGGTGATGTTTAAAATACCCGTGATGTTTTTATAATTTTACTACTTTACGATGAGATTTATAAAATATATATCATTGTTTCGACTGAGCACTCATAGCAATCAGACGTCGTGTTACTGATGTTTACAGTAGTTAGTACGGTGTGCTTACTACATGATTTTATATGTTATCTTTGCGATATTCTCTAAATAGGAATCTTTTTTCTGATATCCGAACTAATTATTCAAAAAAAAGCTTAGTCTGACTTGAGTATATAAAATATATAAATAATTAATGTTTAAAATATGTATTTGTTAAAAATGATGGAACGACTCATTTAAATGATAAAACAAGATAAAGACGTTCTGAATTTTCGTTGAAAAAAAAAAAAAAAATGAAAAAAATTAATGATACGTTAAACACACGGCCCTTTTTTAAATATAGCGTGAACCAATGAATATTTCACGAACAAATTTTATATAAAATATCGACACTTTTCATTACACGATAAGCCCTTTATTTAATACACGTTAAATTCATCCTTTAGAAAAATCGAATTTTGTACATACTAATAAAGCGTCGATAATGCGGCACCCGAAAAAAAAATGAAGAAAAAAATAAACGCAAAATACGGGGTTGGAAAATAATCAGCCGCGATAATCCGAGAGAATGGGCCGGGTCGGTTAATCCACGACTCCGACCCATCCGTTCCTTTCTCCGAGGCTCGCGAGGCATAACAAGTACACGCGTCGATGCTCCCGTAATCTCGTGCGTCTGTGTGTATGTCTGCGCGATCTGTAGCCAACTCCTCTTTCTCTCTCTCTCTCTCTCTCTCTTGCCTCCGCCAACACGCAGACTCGCTCGCATTCATCGAGCGAGCAAACTCGATCCGGAAAATGCCGCGACTCGCGCGCGGATCCCACCTTCTCCTCCCCCCTCCTCCTCCTTTGCGCGTGTCCGGCACAAATAGCCGCACGGCCGAATACATAAACAGGGCAGCGATCCGTGTCGCAGATACGGGTAGTTACAGGAATCTATTGTGCGCTTCAAGAGCCGGAGAGAGAGAGAGAGAGAGAGAGAAAGAGAGGGAGGGAGGGTGGGAGTAACCAGCGACGAGAGACTCGAGCTCTAACTCGCCAGGCTTGCTGCTCTACGAGACCCTCTCTCGTGACGGTTGAGTGCGCGACCGAGCGACCGAGAGGCAACGATACGGGGGATTTTGAGATGTGGAATTGCACGACCTTGTTGTGTAACCTGGGATTCGATGTGTTTATGGGCTTGTCGATGTTGGGGCTGCTCTTGTTTTCTCTCCCATTTTTTTCATTTTTATTTTTATTTTTATTTTTATTTTTTTATTCGACAAACGATTCGTTGCGAATGTATTTCTCATATTTTATCGTTAAACTTACTCCTTTATATGTTGAATTGACAAAAAAAGATTTGGATAAAACATACATTTAATAACATTAGTAGCTTTTGAAGATGTTAGGAATTTTTCAATTAAATAAAGTAGTTAAAACCATTCAACACAAATATCAATATTATTTTTGCAAACTTACATTACATTTAAATCTAAAATAAAACTTAAGCGATTTGAATAGTTGAAACTTCACTTGAAATTTTTAGAGACTTTTTAATTGTAAATTTATATTCGCAATTTCGTATTTATAATTTATAATACCTATAAGTATTAAATACGTAAGGATTATGTCTAACTTATTCTTACGATTTAAAAGAAGTAGCACATTTTTCAAAAACGAAATTTTTTTTAAAACGCCTTGCTATACATAATTCAGAATTTTTAAAATTAAGTCATAGACTCATTTTTCCAACCATTCCTTTGAAAATTCGCTTTCGAAAATTTCTTTTTTTTTTTTTCTTAAGTTTAATGAAAGCGCGCGCTACAAAACTTGAATTCGAATTAATTTTATTTAAAAAGTTTACGTGAGAGGGAAACTTACGTTCTCTAATGTTTAATTCTAAATATTCGCTTAATAAAATTGGGAGGAAAAAAAGAAAGTAAGTGAGGAAAAAAATTTTCGACGAAATTTCAAAATCGCCGAGGTACGTTTCATTCTTTTGGAGAGTGAATCTTTCACTTTGCTCAATTTAGAATGCGCGTTCGCGTTGTTTTTTTTTTTTTTTTCTTTCTTTTCTTTTCTTTTTTTTTAAAGGAGTACGAGAAAAAAAGCAAATGCTCCACATTTCCTCATCCTTTGACGAGCTGCTGCCACCGCGACCCACTTTTTTTCTCCTTCTTGTGGTTTTTTCCATTTCCCGTGTGCTCGTATTTTCGTAAAAGGTAAAATAAGTAAAGTTTTATAAAACTTTCAAACGAGCCTTTGAATGTTATTTATGATATAAGTCATTCGCTCTTCTATAGAGAAGAAAATTAAAGTTTAATTTCGATACGCTATTGATGAATTCTCTCCTTCGGTTCGATATATTCATAACTTATCGTGTTTTCCATCGCGTGCCTACGTAAATTAAAAACCCTCTCGTACATTCGATTGAAAATTTAACTTTTAAAGCAGTAATTAGTACTTAACTGATAGATTGAAAAAAATTCTACATATACGTTCCAACGAACATAAGAAACGAAAAAAGTAATCTATAGCTTACGCGCACATCCCACCGTACAAATCACACACGCGGACACATAAATTCCAAAATAGACAATAGAGAAACAAAGAGAGAGAGAAAGAGAGAGAGAGAGAGAGGGGGGGGAAAGATGCGCGTGCCAGCGTTACGCAAACAACGCGCAACGCGGGGCGAAAAGCGAAAAGAGAAAGGGATCGACGGTGTAAAAGGCGAGCGCGCTTGTGCTCGCTTCCTGATAGTAATGGGAATTTTCGGGGGATGGGGAAGAGAACGAGGAAGAGTAAATGAGCGAGAGAGAGAAAGACTACCCTTTAAAACGCAACTGTAAATTTGTCCGCGTGCGTGTATACGCGAAAGAAAGCGTCGCGCGCAGAAATCGACGGCGGCAGTGCTATACCAAGAGAAAGAGAGAGAGAGAGAGAGAGGGAGGGGGATTACCTACATTGCGAACGAACAAAAAGGGAGAGTACAACAATAGCTCACTCTCTTTCTCACTCTCTCTCTCTTTCTCTCTCTCTTTCTCTCGGCTCGTGAATTATGCGATCCCGAAAAATAACAATGATTAGCGCTCGCACGCGCCTGCGTGAGAGATGCGCAGGAGAGAAAGAGCAGCCAGAAACTTGCCGGAAGATGGTAATGAGATTTTTTTTTATTTTTATTTGGATGCGCGCGATGATGCCTCTTTTGTGTGCGCGTGTACGTACGAGTACCGCTACTGTTGCTGTTTGTATAGTTTGGAAACGGGTAAGAGGGAAGACTGAAATTTGTTTAGAAGTTGTTCTGGTAAACGTAATTGAAATTGATGCGATGCGCGGCTGCGGGAAAATTAGGGACTTAATTTTGATGAATTCCCTCTGCGATGTTCTTCTATGGAGTACGCATCCGATATATATATATATATACATGTATACGTGTGTGTATGTGTGTGCATTTGGAAATTGTGGATACGCATATTGGACGTTTTTCAAAGGCTATTCGACTGCATAAGAATTATTATGTAAACTTACGGGATAAGTTATTTTAAATATTTTTTTAAAATTGGCCTTTATCAGCTCTTTGTGAAATAATTTAATATTGCTTTTATAAGTTGAAATTAATATTTAATCGGTATGGTAGATAATAACTTTCAAATTGATGTTTATGTTATTTAAAATTCATATTGACGCAGTATATCGATGAATTAGATGTACGATATACGCATTCGATATTTGAGATATCATCTTTCACGTTATTAGATACCATTTCATTAGAATTTATCAATCATGTCATCGCAGCTGCATTACATCTGTTAATTTCCTAAATGTTACGCGAAACGATCCTCTCAATTCACGTTCAATACGCGTGTATAGTGATTAACGGCAGATCTACCTTCCATGGCAAATAGTATACGTTATGTATGAAACGTTGGCTAAACATTGATATTAGAATACAGAATAGATTAATTATTATTAATAATTAACGCTGATCATTATTTCATCGAAGCAGCTTCATTTCTTAAAGCGAAATCATGGTAAAATTAGTTTTCTCTATAACAGGCTGTGATAAAAATTTCTTCGACTTTTATTTATAACTAAGTCAATTATTTAATAAAAAATCGATTTTTCAAATTGGCAAGGGAAGATTAATAAAATCAATTGCGAGATCGAACTATCTACGGAGAATATCTTCCACGCGATTAGACTATTCAATTAGAATTTATTAGTAAACTCGTTGTCGTATCGGCGCAATTGTTAATTACCCAAATATACGCGAACTAAGGCCTGCGAATGCAAGAGCACTCTCACATATAAACACATCTATCGTTCGCGATATAATCATTAGCCGGCTCCCTTAAACATCAGATAGTATCCATTACATGCGAGCAAACCAAAACAGTTCAATGGGTTCGATACACACCGAGGCCAACTTGCGTACGCGCTAGCGCGTACGTGTGTGTGTGTGTGTGTGTGTGTGTGTGTGTGTGTGTGTGTGCGCGCGTGCGTGAGTGCAAGCGCGTACTTATACATTCACGATCCTTTGCACTATCGTTCGACGTGTATCGTATATCGCTGAGAGCTACGTTGGCCTATGCGCGCACACAGCGCCGCTTGCGCTATAACCTCAAAGAAGAAGGGGGAGGAGATGCGAGCATAATGTCGTGGCCCAAAAGTGGAATGAAAGGCACGAATCCCGCGCGAGACTTCCACTCTCTCTCTCTCTCTCTTTCTCTCTCTCTCTCTTGCTCTTGCATAAGTGCTTTCCGCATCCTCGGTAGCGTTAAGCGCGCGGACCTATCGTCCAATCGAAGCGAAAGCAGCTATTCTATGCTAAAGGGAGACGGAAAGATAGAGAGAGAGAAAATGTAATATCCGAGCGACTCCACGGATAATGACGTTTCGGTGTGCGTATTATGCGTATCGATGGTTTGACGCATAAGCGTATTCGATGGTGTGTGTGTGTATGCACGCGTTGCTCGAATCACAGTTCACTCCTCCCCGGGATCTTCTATTTTCCGCGGTCGTGTGCGCGTTGCACTTTGGATATCGCTATCTCTCTCTCTCTCTCTCTCTCTCTCACTCCCAGCGCTATTCTCTCGGGTATACTCGTACACATACGCGCCGGAGATATGACCCACGCGTAAACAGTCGCGCCAATGGCGCTCGTACGACGCCGCATACGCCTGATTATTCGTGGGCTGTTTGAAGACGCGCAAATTACGCATTCAAGAGCGTACTATTTCCTCCCTCTCTCACCCTCTCTATCTTGCTTTGTCGTCCGATGCCGGATGCTTCGAGTGCACGGTTCGATTCCTCGGTTTTCTCGCGCGTTTACTTTCTCTCTACGCTTGTATACGTGTGTTGAGTTGGGTGCTTTGATTATACGGATTCGGCGATTCTTGATTAGCCATCCAAATTTTCGAGAATCGCGTGTGTGCGTTTGCTCGGCGTGGAGAAACTTTATTTCAAAGCACGAGCACGTATCGAGCTTGATGATTTCGAGCAAGTTTTAATTATTCGCTTTACCTTTTAAGCATTAACGATTTCATTAATGAATAAAAAAATAAACGAACGCATGCGCACTTCTGAATTAATTTTGAAATCTAGAGCGCTGCAGGTAAGATTTTCGAGTAATCGATTTTTACCGTTAATTAAATACGAAAATAAGCTAAGCGGACGAGGCAAATATTCCAAACTTTCTTAATTACTTAAATAAATTAGTTGAACGCTTTGCCGAGCTGTCGAAACGAAACGTCACGATTAAATGACACAGCAAAACCGCTCGGCGGACTTGGAGTTCGAGATCCGAAGTTGGACTGTTCGAGGGGAACGAGAGTAGGGGTCAAGTCGTCATAGGTGAGAAACTGCGAACGGTGGGCAACTTGTCGCTTCACTGCGCTCCAAAAGTTTCGAATTGACCGCGTCCTCTCCTTCTATCCCGCCCCCCCCCCTCTGTCTCTCTCTCTCTCTCTCTCTCTTTGATGCACCTACTAGCCCAGTTTTCCTTTTTCACGCCACCGACTCGAGTGGTTACGAGAACACGAGATGTTTTAAGAATTATTTTGAGAAGAGATCTGTACTAAACTTCCAAACTTATGATTCAGATGGATTAATTAATTAATGGGCATCTTTGGAATTTGACACCAGAGTGAGGAAAAAAGAAGTTGAATAATGTTGATTAAAACGTAATTACATAATGGAAAGAGTAGAAGGTCACTTCTGGCCATTGTTTTGTGGAAAAGTAATGGATTAAGTTTATAATTGTATTTTTGCTTAATACTTCAACTAAAAAAGTGAAATACTTGGAAATATTAATATTACGACAATAATTCAGCGAAATATCATGTGTATGCAAAATGACAACATTGATTTGAAAAAATTAAGTCGACAAGTAACTCCCTTTGACACAAAATTAAAGTGAATAAAATTGAAAGTCGATAAAAGGAAAAAAAAAATAACGCGGCAATCGATACAAAGTATTACGAGTGTATTAATACATTGAAATACTGAAATTTAAGTGCAAATATACATATTGACAAAACTTTATATCTTTCATAAAAGATATTTTTCATGGAATTATATCGATAATAAATTTAGATTCTATAAAATATTGAATAGTAAACCTTTCAATCATACGTATTAGTTTTTTCTCTTTAATGATACAGATATTTAATACATAAACTTTCGAAAAATTCAAATAAATTTTATAATATTGATAAATTCAAACAATATATGTAAATTCTGGATAAAGGTACAAAATCATAATTAACCGGTACGTTTAATAAAAACTAAATACGTTTACAATTTTAACATTTACATCAATCGCTCTACTGATTTTTTAACAAGACTCGTGTTATTAAAAAATTAACACATTAAATCATGGTTTAACGAAACTAAAATATAATCAAATTTAAATATTTAATAGTCTTAGTAAAATATGCATCGATAATATTCGTTAATAATCTTTCATCGACTATTTTCAACCTGACCACGGAGAATCAGCTCGACAAACGACAAAAGATTCTGCCAATAGCAACAGAGCAAGACATAGAGAGAGAGAGAGAAAAAGAGAGAGAGAGAGGAAGAGACAGAGACAGAGACAGACAGACTAGTATCACGGCTAGCATCAGGCAACTCGGTGCACACACCATCCTCTCAACTTCGCCCCACAGCAGCAGCGCAACGCGAGGGAACTGGTTGGATCGATGCAGCTTCCTCTCTCTCTCTCTCTCTCTCTCTCTCTCTCTCTGTCTCTCTATACCGCTGGCCAGTAGTAGTAGTAGAGGAGTCTCGCCTCCTCCTCCCTCTTTCCCTCGGATAGAGGGACTACGCTATGCGAGACGCGCGGCATCTCGGCGATGCGCTGCGCGTCTTTGTCCGGGCGTGTGTGTATCCGTATGTGTGTCCGTATGTATGTACATTCCTTGAGCGCTGGATGCGCGCCGAGGCGCGACGACGCGCGTTATGCGCGCGCGTCCGCTGTCTCTCTCTCACTCTCCTCACTCTCTCTCTCTCTCTCTCTGGCTTTTCCTCGCCGCACCTACGTCTTCCTCTGGGCTAACGCGCGTACGCGTTCCCAGCCACGGGCTGCTTTACGAACGACGCTTTCGCGAGGCGCGAACTCGTGGTCACTCCCGTGGCTTAATACCTCTTGGGAGATTAACTTGGTCATTCTTACCTTCTTTTTTTAATTTTTATATTCGTCGAACGAATAAATGAAACGGATTTCGTTGAATATGAAAAAAAATTTTTTTATTAACGAAATACCTTAAAACATTTTCCTAATGATTTTGAATATAAAATGTTATATACCACAATATTTTAATTAACAAGCAACTGTTACAGACTTTTTAAACCGAACCATCAAATTTTTGACGTTGTAGAGGTTAAATCTGAAAATGCGTTATTGCAATTTTCGTAAATTATAACGATGTAACGTTGAGAAAAAGCCTTTCATAAAGTTGTTTAATGAAATGCCTATCTGATTTTCAACTTACGGACTCAATTTTCTTCATAAAATCAGAAATTATTCCGTAGGGAGGCAAACAGTATGTTAGCTTAAGAGATGGAGTTTGAAATTGGGTAATCATTGATCAAAAGATAATGTTCGAAACTTCTGATCCTCTAAAGCGAGTTTGACTCGACTGAATACGCTGTACGCGAGAACTTTTTAATAGTAAAGTTGAAAAAGCAAGATCAAAAATAAACTTATCGATAAATTACATGCGATAAATTATTGTTTTATCGATTAAATGCTATTGATTAATTAAAATACTTTGAAAATTATTTGAAAAAGAAAACTTATGTCGAATAGAACATTGACGATATTTTAATATTTTGATCACTGTTTGTAATCAAACATTCTTTATTATTTATTTTAATAATTATCTGAATTCAATTGTCACAATATCAAAATAAACGTTACTATAAAAGTAGTAAATTTTGCACAATATTACCGTAATAAAAGCTTATCTTTAATAATAATTATACATATATACGAATCAAAAGATTCATCATCCCCATCCTAATAATACTAATAAAAAAGTATACCAATTCCTTGTCGTCCAATCACAATAATTTCCTTCCCGAAGCAATACGCAATCTTTCTCTCCCATTTCTCCAGCTGAAGAAGCCAGCTCATCCATTCTTCCTCATCCGTCCAACTCGGCAAAGCGGTGATACATTTATTACCGGATAACGCGCTTTCCAATACGCAACTTATTCGTCTTCGGGTACGAGAATATTCGCTCGAGAGGACGATGCCCTTCTAACTCATTCCCATTCTCTCGATCCATCTCCATCCAATCGCGGTTCGAGACTTTTTCGAAAGAGAGAGAGAGAGAGAGAGAGAGAGAGAGAAATAGAAATGAACGAGAAACGATGACGACTTTATTTATAATGGGAGTGCGTAGGAAAGGAAGAGGAGGAGGCATTAAAGAGTTGTGGGCACTTTAACGGGTAATATCGTTGCTATGGGCTAATTAAGTTGAACTTTGAGAGCGTTCGTTCGCTCGCTCGCTCTTGCGCGCGTACGTTCGAATGTTATATACGCCCGCCCGTCGAAACTCTCGTAAATTCGTTTGCGGCACGTAACTTTAATTAAATCACTCGATGTGCCGCCGCTGCACCTCGCTTTAAATTATTCCGGAATTAAAATACCCGCGTATGGATTGCACACCTATCGCCTTCGTCTTTTTTCGTTCTCATCTCTCTTTTCCATTTTTTATTTTTTATCGCCCGGATGCGCACACTTGCGACGACTTGCTTTTTTTTTTTTTTTCTTCATGAGTACGGCAAGTATAGTGAAATCGATAAGGCGAGATTTTTATTTCTGCATTCGTCGATGGAAATATAAATATTTGATTAGTTTGGTATTTAAATAGCTGGGAACTTGATCAGTTAAGAATTTTTCCTTTAATTTTTTAGCCAAAAGTTAAATGTAAAATTGTCCTTTTATTTTATTTACTTTATTAATAATTGAGTTATTGAAAAAATATGTTAAAATTTTATTATCGAACTTTTAAAATTTTAGTAGAGTGAGAGCTTAATTTAAAAAACGAGTTTTATTTATCTATGATGAAAAAATTACACTCCAAATTGGTATTTTTTTATTAAAGAAATAAATTTAATTTGATTTAACGACGACGAAAACATTTTTTTTGAAATACAAAATAATTATGAGAACGACGACTAACGGAACATCAATTTTCAATAAAAATTTAAAAGCGCACTCGTACACATTCAACGTGAATTCAATTAAGTTTAAAATAAAAGAGTTATTTTATATTTTTCTTTTTCTTTTTCTTTCTTTTTTTTTTTTTTTTTTTTTTAACATTGAAAAATATAACGTTGTTATTTCTATTTAGCATTGATAACTTGTTTACATATTTCGTCTTTATCGGAATTTTATGTTGCTTTCTAACAAGATTTTGAGAACGATTCTTTTTTAACAAAAATTTTTTTACCCGACCTATAAATTTTTATTTTAAAAAATTTCAGTTACTCTCCCGAAAAAAAGCCTATATAGGCCAGAAAATTTTGCACTATACAAATAAAAAACTTTAAATTTGCTTTTTGTGAAAATTTCTTTTATGCCTTTCCAAATTTACAAATTCGCCATTAGAAACGAACATTTTTTTACGTATTTTTTTGTATAAGTTAATTTTTTATTTTTATAAAAATAGTACATAGTAAATCGTTAAAAATAAAACAAATATCGATAGAGTTCGCAAACGATAAAACATCTGATATTTGATTACTTGCATACTTTAAATTAAAATGCAAAATAATATTTATTTAACATATTAATAAACATTAATTTTTATTTAATTTCAGGTAAATGCAAAAACGGTGAATTCAACATTTTTTTTGGAATATTTAATTTACGTGAGTAGACTTTCTTAAATTTATGTATTAATACGAGTAGGTACTTTAAAATTTACGAAACAAAATTTTAATACCTAAATGATCGGTGAACGTAGATTGAATTTGAAACGAAAATCGTGTACACTTTCCTCTCGTTCGGAATAAAACCTGTATATTTTATAAAGTACTGAATCCCCGTTATATGTTCATTAAAACTTTGGCCAAACAAAGAAAGCATATCATCAAAATAAATAAAATTCTTTCTTTTTCCCCGACGCGCGTACATACATCAACGCGGTCAAAACTTTTTTTTTTATAATCCGTTCCTTCTCCCTTCCCTTTATAAACAATACAAAATTCCAACAATGCCATGCTTGTGCACATACACACACACATACACATACACACACACACGCGCACGCACGCACGCGCCCGCACACCAAAAAACCAAACAAATTTCAAAACGTCAACGTCACCGCTCTTCGTCTCTCCTTCTCTCGCGTGCAAAAACCAAGCAGCAAAAGTAAAAAGAAAAAAAAAGAATCATCCTCGTTCCATAACGTGGGTATATACCCTACGTAAAAAAGAGAAACAGTGAAAGTAAAAGAGAGAGCGCACTCATTACGCGAACGACAAACCATCAATCATCCCTTTAAATAAGCGTCGCGGAAAGCCACGGCCGCCCGTCACTCAGCATTAACGGAGCCGCGAAAAGTATACGGCATTATCGGAATATGCCGGGAGCTTTGACGTGCCATTACTTAGACGAGAGAGCAAACGAGAAAGAGAGAGAGAGAGAGAGAGAGAGAGAGAGAGAAGAGAAAGCGCGTCGACTCTAAATAAGGGAAGTGGGTGGATAAAAGCGAAAGAACGAGAGAGCGAATGAATCGTGAAGTTCTTCTGACAGGTCTAGCCAAGGCACAAGCATGAATTTTCCAAACGTAAAAGTAGAAGCAACGGCGATGAGCATCCGTCTTTACTTTCGTTTCGTTTCCCATGCCACTTTGTTGCCTCCTTTCTCTCTCTTTTTTTTTCATCGTCAAAATACGCACGCGACGTTACGTTACCATCCTTTCATTTATCGCGACCCTTTCGATACCTCCCGATTAAAATATACGTTTATGTATGTGTAAGCGTTTGGAATCTTTATTCCACGCGTCCCTTTGATTTCGTGCAACTCTCTCTTTGTTTCTCGTTGCCGTGAATAAAATTGGGTGGAGCGCACGAGTGCGCATAAAAAAATAACGAGGGAATGGTGACGTCTGTCTTTGGAGAACGATATCTTCATTTGATATACGAATGAGATATGCGTGGGTTGATTCGTCATATACGTACGGTTTTTGTTATTTGCTTTCTTTTATTAATTTTGACCTCCGATATCAAATGTTTTATCTTTTAATACAGCGGCCTCGTTGACGATTAATAAATAAATCCATCTTAGTCATGGCGGTATAAGTCATACATTACTTTTTTGACCGCAAAAGTTATTTCTTCTTTTAGACGAAGGTAAAAAAAGATGAGACGTTAAGTAAAACGCGTAAGATCGCATCAATTTTAACGCAATCTTTCCACCGATACATTTTCTAATCTCACGAAGCTGTCACTTTATTTAACTTTTATCTCTCTTCATTATCTTATTTTTGCAGTCGACCACTTGAGCTTTTTACCTTACGCTTGCTTCTTCTCAGCATTCTTGCAGCATCCCATTCTCTTCATTTCTCTCTCTCTCTCTCTCTCTCTTGGTCTCTCTATGAGCGTTGCATTGTCTGGCATTCACGCAATGGCGCTTTACGGCAGAGACACGTCTGTCATATGCAATAACGTAAGATAACAGATGGTTTATGGCGGCACATTCTCTCTCTCTCTCTCTCTCCCACCGCGTCCCGCAACCGAACAAACCTCATCCCACGGTGTGAGTTCCATCTTCCTCCATCTACCAGTGAACCCTTTCAGCCTTCACTTGTATCAACGACACACAACCTCGCGTATTCCGCGTCCTGCTGCTACTGCCGTTCGTTGTTCCCGTTGCGTTCCGCAGCAACGACCGCATCGTGAGGCGCATCGATAGATCTGTCCCTCGTTCTCTTGCCTTTCTCTTTCTCTTTCTCGACTACTCGCCATGTGTCCATGTGTGAGTATATTTGCGCATCTGCATGTACCTCTGCTGCATGTCAAAAGAGAGGAGGAATAAGCATAACCGTAAATTTTATTTTGAGGTGAATGGCAACCGGACGTCTGAATATATGGAGATACCCAAGAATGATCTCAATAATTTTTCGGTTAAAAATTGACTCTGGCTTAAGATTTTTCGTTCCGTAAAAAGTTTTTCTAAATTCAAAAATTGAGATAAATATACGTTTTTTTGTATAATAGTTTGGCTTATTATAAGGACAAATATTTCAACAACAAAATTTCATATTTGTTCAATTCGATTACATTGCTTTGGTATGGTAATTAAATTAAAAGTTATTACAAATACAATTTGAAAGTGCAAAAAAAAAAAAAAAAAAAAAAAAAAAAAAAAAAAAAAAAAAAAAAAAAAAAAAAAAAAAAAAACTGATTAAAAATCATGTAAAATATTTTTTTTCATCATAGATCACGACTATTTCTAACAACAACAAAATTTAGATACCGGCTCTTCGTACATGCGAACACCAGCTGCGTTCACCGAACTCAATTACCTGTCCTAGGAAAAATTTCATACCCGACACACGTACTTGCATTTCGTTTGTCCAAGAATATCGTTCAACTACCAAACCCCATTCCTCTCTCGGTACACTCTAAAATACAGACGCATACACACACACACACACACAATGCGAGTTACATTCGAGTTCGAAATCGTGCATTTGACATGCGCAAAGACTCTACAAGTATAAGAAGCCTCGTGATTTATATTACCCTCTCCCGTTGAAGCGGCCGTTATCCTATCGAGCGAGGACGACGAAACACGCAAAAAAAGCATCGGCCGGTCACGAAAATCGAGTCGAATGTAGAGAGAAAGAGAGAAGCAAGCGCATTTGTTCGTGTCGAGAGAAACCGACATGGAAAAGCAGCGGGAAGTTTTCTTTGGGTAGATGCGTCATTTGGATACAAATGCCAATCAAGCGTTTTTTATTTATTATTATTATTATTATTATTATTATTATTATTTTTAAATTTACGTTTTGATGTATAATTGAGTCAGAAATAAACCCGAAAGTAATTATGATTTTTCTTTAGATTATATCAGCAACGAGATGATTGATAAATGCTATAATATATTTCTCAAGCGGTGAAATTAAATAAAATAAAAATAAATCGTTCGATAACGATAGATTAAGGCATAAAAATTTATATCGAACCGTAATTTTAGCTTTGCTGATATTATACAAGCAGATAACGGATAAACGGTAAACAATATAATTTGCACAAAACGTTAATTATTGAATCAATAGATCTTTTTGAAACTTTCGAAATTCGAAAAAATCTCAATTGTAAACAATATTCCCCCTACAAGAGAGGAAAAGGGGAGATGTATACTCATCGTGCGAGAAAAGCTACACAAAGTATAGAAACCACACAAGTCACAGTAACGAGAGGGTCGCGCGAGATTGAAAGGAATCCAGCGCGGACTGTTCGTTATCTATCCATGCTCATCTTCTCTACGCTGGGAGAGAGAGAGACAGAGAGGGGGGAGGAGAGAGGGGGAAGTTGGGTTAGATACACGACAACGGAACGAACGGGGGGGGGGAGAGAGAGAGAGAGAGAGCGACACTGCTCCCGCAGCAATTACTTTCGCAATAGTCGCGCGGTGGAGATGACGACGGCGCTCGTCCATTGTTCTGAGCTGGCGATTAGGTGTGTTCCGGCCTTATCGCCAGCCCGGGCTGTTTCACCTATACCCGTCCTCTGCTCCCGTCGTTCTACCGCCGCTGCCAATTCTCCCTCTCTCTGTCTCTTGACTACCTTACCATAGAGGAAGAGAAATAGAGAGAGAGAGAGAGAGAGAGAGAATTGAGGTTTCATCCCGCTGCGCCTTCGGACTTAACTTGCACTTGTGATTGTATGCTCGTGTAGCGCCAAGTCCGAGCGGTCGTACGTCTGGTATGTGCACTTTGCTGGACGCAAATAAGTAATCCACGTTTATGAAATTTGCGAGCGAAGTTTTGGTCTTAATAAATAGCCCTTACGTTGAATTTCATGCGCATAATTAATTTTTAAGAGCATGATAATGCTCCTTGAAAATAAATCTTAGCTACTAATGAAGCTTAACGATTCTCCCTAATGGGATAAATTGTTCGTCGAACAAACGATAAACAATTGTCTTTGATCGCCCCGTAACTCCTTCACGCAGAACGTCTACAATTTGATGCATTTCCCATTATCCGCATGAATTCACCTTTACACATCGTCTTTAGAGAGATCGAATACACGCGAGCGAGCGCGCATTCTCTGAGATGTCAAGAAGAGGAATAGAGAGAGAGAGAGAGATAAAGAGAAGGTTGAGGCGCGTGATAGGAGATGTACCGGCACCCAGTGCATCGACTCCGATTGCAATGGAATCGTCGATGCAGCTCGATGGCCGCAGTTTCCTCTTGCTACCTCGGGCACATTCCCCCTTTCTCTCTCTCTCTGTCTCTCTCTTCCTCTATCCATCTTGTTCTCTCTAATTCGGTAATTCGGCTGTCTGAAACCAACGTCGGCAGCCCCTTTAATGACGACGTCTCCAAGGAGGAACAGTGGTCGCGACGCACACAATTGCAAATGGACCTTTTGGGCCACCACTCGCTAATGGGCTCTAAGCTTAATTGAATTTTCGGGCTGACGGTAGAGCAGCTATATTTTTTTCATAGTCACTCCGAGATGCGTTTATCGACTACACTTAATGCATCTATTCTTTCATCCTTTCTTTGTTTTCTTTTTATTTATCACTTATTTTTATCCAGTATAGATTATTATTAAAATTTATGAATTCTTTCTTGTTTTCTTTTAAATGGATTCCAGTCTTCGGATGATCGAACGTTGATTGTACTACTTACTTTAAAAATAAAATTTGTTTAACTTTTACACAGTATATTATACAATGACTTAATTAAACTAATAAAATAAAGAATCGTCGAATTGATTTAATTTTTCACGATCGTTAATAATAAGATAAACAATTTATTCTTCGAAAATTATTCTTAATAATTATATTTACATCATCGATGCTCTTCCAGTCAAACGACAAGTGTAGCAACGATACTTTGGAAATCTTTTTCGTTGCGAATTGTCCAGCTTGTTCACGGATCCGTACTCTTTCTCTCGAGTCGCCTCGAGAAAGACAATGCAACGAATTGACGATGAGGAAAATAGATTGATTCGATCGTTCGAGGCAACCCGCTGGAAAACTACTTATATGGGTGTCGCTTTCTTCCTCTCTCTCTCTCTCTCTCTCTCTCTCTCTCTCTCTCCCTTGCATTTCTCATTTCTCTTTGATTTCATTTTATTTTTATCAATATTTGGAAACTTGTATTCAGTTTATTGAATTCCATTTGATGAATAAAATTAAAAAATTGAAATGTGAAAAACAATTTACATTTAAAGATATATAAAACATCTGTTTCGAAATAATAACATATTTTATTTATAAATTAAACTATTTTTTTTTTTTCTCAATCAAAATTAATTACTTTAATAAAAAGCTAAAACAATCTCTTTTACTTTAATATTTATAAAAATATTTTTATAAAATTAATTTGTGTATAAAAGACTGACTCTCAGTATAGAATAACCAAGTGGCTCGATATTAAATTATAATCACAAATTCAATGAACGATGTAAGAATTTGAATTCCTGATGATTTTCTTTCATTTCGAATACAATTTTATACGCTTTATTGAGAATTGAATGTAAGTTAAGAATTGCAATTTCTCAAAATTAACTTATAATTACAAATTTTCGTTTGAATCAATTATTTTGAAATTATAATTATTTGTAATCAATTTTATCTACTCTTCGATTGCATTTATAACGATATTGATTTTTTAATAAAATTTAAAATTTTTCTTTTACATAAATCTAAAAAACGTAAATGTTCTGAGTATATTCACAAATTCAATAAATAAACCCCGAGTGATAGTTTAAAAATAAATAATGCATGGATAATTATCCAAAATTTAACCTTAAATATTAAAAATAATAAAATTTTAAAATAGTTTTTGCTTAAATTTGCTCTTTAATTGCATTCGGAAATAACCGAATCGAGTTACTACTATACAAACCACTTAATCGACATCTCTTTTTATCAGACAGATTTTTTCGAGATTTTTGTTTTGATCATTCGAATGATATATATACACACACACACACACACACACAAACCATTCCATTTAAACGATCAAAAAAATTTCGAAACAATGAATTCGATAAAAAAGCGATTCCATACCAAAAGCGATAAAATAATAAATGAACTTTAGAGAGGGGAGAAAAGGCTATCATTTGCACGCATACGCGTGCGGTATGTATACTCATAAGAAAAGAGAGAGAAAGAGTAAGCGCACTAAAATCATAATTGCGTTAAACAGTAGAAGCGACGGCGTCAGCCCACGAATTTATACTGATCGTAAACGCGCCTTAAATCTCTCCATCCTATTCTCTCTCTCTCTCTCTCTCTCTCTCTCTCTTTTTCCCGCTTTAGAGCCTGCCACAGAAGTTTCGCGAGCATAAATTGAGCGGCCCGCGCGCACGAGTTTTCCCGATATATCGCGTGCGCGTGTACTCGACGGAATAACTTGCGATGATTGCGAATCTATGCGCGGAGAAAGGAGTGAGCGAGACAGAGGAAGAGAGAGCAATTACTGTTCAAACGAACTGCGCTTCGTAGAGTTCGCATTCTACGTTTTGAGTTTATAGTTACGGATGCATATATATATATATATATATATATATATATACATTTATTATTAAGTATACTTGTGTGCGTGTGCATGTGTGAGCGTTTGTTTTTTCACTGGAAAAAGTTGAATATTAATTGAGTTCATTTTTTATCTTTCACTTATATATTATCAAATCACTTATATATCACAATTTCACTTATATATTCACTTATATATTATCAAAAATCTACAAAAAAACTTAAAAAATCAGCTTTTATTACTAAATTTTTATCTTGAGAGATCAATAAATAATTTTCAATCGATTTTATTGTGCAACCAATCAATACGTTACTAAGCGATATTTATAAGGAATTCAAAACGGCCTCTTGAAATATAATAAATCATTGTCAAATATTGATTTTCTGCTTTTTAAATTCTTTTTACAATAATAAAAGAAACTTAACTATTATAAAATATAAACAAGATGAAATATTATTATTTTCTGAAAACCATTAAACATGAAATAATACAATTTTTCCAACAAAATTTCATTTTCGATATCCTGCTCTCTCTCTCTCTCTCGCGTTTAAAAAAATAAAGAAAATACTACCGTCATTTATTCTATTGTCTCTATCAAGCTTCCATCGCAAGAACATCACTCAATCCCATATCGATCTTCTAGACAAGACTACCTACAAAAGAGAATAAAAGAGAGAAAGGGAATCATCGGTCGAAAGTAACCCCCCGTAAGGACGTAAGTTTACGAGGATCCGTTAACGCACACGCGGAGTTATACCTCGTAAAACCCGTTCAACTGCGTTCTCTCCTTCCCCTTTTCTCTTTCTCTCTCTCTCTCTCTCTCTCTCTCTCTCTCTCTCTCTCTCTCTCTCTCTCTCTCGTTTTCTCTTTCCCCTCACTATGCGCGAGCAAAATCCGCATCCGCGACACGTACGCGTGTGTGCGAGCGTGCGATGCATATTGCCGTGTAGCGAACGCGTGTACCATCGCAACGGCCCATGAGAGATTACGCGCGCGCCCTTGCTAATTAGTTTATCCGAGCGCGATTCGCTTAAATGCGCCGATTTCCTGGGATTTCGCGCATTAATCATATAGTCGGCAAAAGAGAAAGAGAGAGAGAATGCGATCGACCAATTAGCCTTTTCGAATCGTTCCCTTTCTCCTCTCTCTCTCTCTCTCTCTCTCTCTCTTTTATCCTTTACCGTGCATGTGTTTAGATCGTGTAGGTAAAAGAGAGAGTGCGAGAGAGAGAGAGAGAGAGAGCGAAACTAAGTGAACATTAATTAAGGGTTATAAAAGGGTTTAGTGAGTTGCGGAAGGAAAGTTTGCTGTTTAGATTGACACATGAGGGTATACAGAGAATTGAAAGAATTTGTAATTTTATTGAATTTTTAGAAATTTTTAAGCAGGGAAGACTTTATGAGTTAAATTTCTAATAAACCCATCGTATGAATAATGAAGGAAATAAGATGATAGTTTTCTTGCGTGCTTGTATTTCTATTGCGATTAATATCTTAAATGCATTTCAAAACATATCATGAAGAGATAATAAAGGTAAAATTCATTTAAAAAATATATTTATTAATAACGATTGCTATATTTTATTTTATAAACGCAACTATTAAAGTTTGTGCTCAATAGAAATGTAAAATATTATAAAACGAAATAATTGAAAAATGTCGAAAATTATTTGCTTTTTAGCTTACATTAGCTCTCAATGAGCGCGAGTGAAAAACGAAATTACAGCAAGTTAATCAAATTGTTAATTATACTGAGCATATGGATTTAGCGTACATACACGAAGTGAGCAAACCATGAGTCTGGCAAATTGACATTGAATAATTGATTATGCTGCATTTTCGGGCTAATAATGTAGCTTTTACAGATTTAAAGCAGTGATTTCGAAAAATGCATCCGTTATTCAACGACTTATTCGATATAACGAATAAAAATCGCATTATAATCGTCAAATAAAATTATGTAAGCTTCGATAAATTTATAGAAGGATATAATTGGCGTAACGAGAAATGGAAAAAAAAAAATGAGCTAAACAAACTGTTGTTGAAGAATAAGAACACGAAAGACAAATAGAACCAATTAATCAAGAAGAAAAAAATAGTCGGCTAAAAAAAGATGGGAAAACTTCTCTAATGAAACGCAAAAATAAGAACAACTGAGATAGAAAAGTAGAAAAAGTTTGTTGACAAAAAAAAAAAAAAAAAAAAAAAAAAAATAATGTTATGAGATTAACTGCTTTTAATTAACTTCAAACAATTCCTGTAAAATGTTAATTTTTGTGCAAACACTATTTTTGTATACTCGGGAAAAAAATGAAGAAAAAAGGGCATTTATTTGTCAACGTTTCATTTACACTTTCACCATTTAATGACATTTTTAAGAATAATTATTATCAAGTATATTTCTCAAGTAATACATCCATTTATTGTCAGTAAATTTCATAATTTAAATTCAGATAAAACTCATTTTACAGTTCTTGTTCAATTAACGTAAATGTTACGTATAAATTTATTTACATTTCTAAAATATTAAATATGCGACTTGGTAAAAATTGTATTATATGTACTTTGAATATTCGACAAATGTTTCAAAAGCAATTTTTTTAAACTTGTAAAGTTTCTTTTAAAATTTTTCTTACTTTTTGTCATCAAACTATAATTTTTAATTAACATTACCGATAAGCCACAAAAATTCCGTAAGAGCCATCGTCGCGGTCGATGAAAAAAATATCCTAGCAAATCGAAAATCACAATTGAACGAAACTTTCAACGCAATCATAACGTGATTAACGTAACATCAAAATTATTAACTCAACTTCATAACGTTATCTCCCGGCGATTATTTGTACAAACCTCAAGCCAAAATGAAAATAGAAGCCAATGCCGCGATAGAGAGAGAACATACAGGTTCGTACACGCATCAACGAAATCTCGCAAATGGAGAAGGTCGATCAATTATCAATTACCGCAATACATGTATATATGTATACACGTCCGTGTATCGCAAGAGAAGTTGTGCAGCGCGCGTGCGAGAGAGCTTAAGCCGACGTAATTCGATTTCCCGAGAACGACGCGTTGCTGCTGTTGCGTCTCTCTCTCTCTCTCTCTCACACCCTCTCACTCTTTCTTTAGCGTAAACGCGATCGTACTCTCGGCGTGTGTACGTATACTTGTAGTCTAAGATTTGGCAACGTGTAATCGTGCGATCATTAAATCGTTCTGGATTTTTTTGATAACCGAGAACGCGTGCTGTACTTTTTTCTCTTTTTCTTCGAGAAACGATTAAAAAGAAAATAAAGTAAGTTTGTATGTGTATCAGAGAGAGAGAGAAAGAGAATATTTTTCAAAATGAAGAAAAACAATTTTGTGTTAATTTGGCGGAAGGAGATAATGAGGAAGAAATAGCGCATCAAATGGAAAATAAAGTTCGCGGGCGTAAACAGTGAAAGGAAAGTTGCAAAATTTAAGGATCGCTGGTGAATGCACAAGAGTTACTTTTCGTTAGTTTAGAAAAAGTTTCGTTTACTTACATAACGATGTTTTATTTAGCTTTAATTTATTTTCAATACTATTCACTACGAATTTTACACGACGATTTGTAATTTTAAGGCTTTTTGCTATAAGTATCTTAAAAAATAATGAGAAAAAAAATATATATATAAAAATCGTTCATTAATTCATGCCACGTAAAATTTTCAACTTTATCCATAATCCAGCTACTTTAACAAAACGCTTAACAAAACAAACATAAAACCCTTGAAAACTCGACACAACTCGAAAACTCCCCGCGTTCCTTCTCTTTCTCTTTCTCTTTCTCTCTCTCTCTCTCTCTCTCTCTCTCTCTCTCTCTCGCTCTCTTTCTCTCACTCTCTTCGCCCTTCTTCATCTTCTATCCGACGGCATTCAAACGTACTTCGTCGTTGGTTTGTACACGCCGGCGCTTATTAAAAAGCGGCAACGGCGGAAGCCGAGCAATTACGAACCGTCCAAAAATGCCAGCCGAGGATTTACGCATACGTGCGCCCTCGCGCACGTGAGAAAGGGTAAATGAAATGACGCGAGTCGGGTTGCCTTGTTTGCGCGTTTATGCTTGCTTTTATGCGTGTGCCTTTTCCTCTCGGTCTCTCTCTCTCTCTCTCTCTCAATCGCTTTTTGCTTATCCAAAAATTAAAATTTATGCGCGTATACGCATTTCGGGTTTACGAGGTTTGTTGAAAGGCTGCGAGTCGACGGGTATTATTCATGAACGATTGTACTTATTTTTTATTTTTTTGGCCTCAAGTCAAAAAACTTATGAAGTTTAATTTACATTCAACGATTCATGGGTTCTAATTTTTTTTAAATTATATTTTCAAGAAATGTTACATCGATACATACAACCACACAACGGCTTAACTTTTTATCGATATTTTACAGTTTAAGCGTAATATAATGAAATTAATCATAAACAAAAAGGAACAAAATTGCTCGAAAATGAGCGAAGCATAAGAGAAGTAATAGCTAATGACGATAAAAGAAGAATTATCCTATGCTTATTTTTAATTAAGCGCTATATACGCTTTACAGCGCTTCAGAGGCGCTGCAATCCACACACATACACCTATACTACTTAAGCGAGCGCGTTAGTCTCTTGATGACTTTTTTAACGCAACAAGGGTTTCTCTCTCTCTCTCTCTCTCTCTCTCTCTCTCTCCTATGTTGTAACATCGTATATATGTAGTTAATTCGCGCTAGACGATAATAATGAAAAATAACACGACGACGGCGTGTATGCTTGTCGTGCGTTATAATAATTTGCTCGGTCATCATCAGAGGCGCGACGAGTTTCTCCGCTTAACGTCCGTACCGTTAGAGCCGAGTGTTCACCCTTCCTCTCTCTCTCTCTCTCTCTCTCTCTCTCTCTCTTTCTCTCGTTCTTCTTCGAAAAAGAGCGTCCAAGCGGAAAGAGAAAAGAAAATATGAGGACACGACGAGTGGCAAAAAGAAAGCAAAATACCTTTCGTCGAGCTTCCGCCTATATCTTTGGTCGTTTACTTTTTGTTTCGATGTATACGGTGCTACTCGTGTTTACGCTCAAAGACGACTTTTATTGTTTTAACAGCTGTTGTGATTTCATGCGAATTTTCTTTTCCAACTCGCTATAATTTTCCACAATTATAAAAAAATTTTTGAAATTTGATTTTGAAAAAAGAATTTTGATCATTTAGTATGCTAGCTTTGTTTTAATGTATAAGGATTTTTAATATCATACATAAATATGCCTCTTTTGACTTGCATCTAAAAGAATAATAATTAATCCTTATTCATTAAATTATCAAGCCCGAAAATTACAAACTTGTTGATAAACTTAAATCACCAAATTTATTTGAAATAAATAATTTTTATTGAGGCATTGCATTTCAATATATTGCACAAATATTCGTCGGACCTCGATACATCAACCATAAATAAAAAAGAGTAAAAGCATTCGTGTTAGAAGGAGAAAGAGAAAGAGAGCGAGAGAAAGAGAGAGAGAGAACGAGCGAGAGTGAGTGAAGCGTCTCAACGTACACAAGACACGTCCTCGTACACACACACACACACACACACACACACACACACACACACACACACACACACACACACACACACACACACACACACACGTTCACACTCACACGCTGTAGGGGATCGAGAAATGTCCGATAATTACGTATGAGCAGTAAACCGTACGGCAGTATAAAGCCCCGTTAAGCTTTTCTTTTCGTTTTGCAATTTTTCCAGCGAACCGCTCTCTCTCTCTCTCTCTCACTTTTTCTCCATCTCTCTCGCTCTTTCTCTCTTTCTCTCTCTCTCTCTCTCTCTCTCACTTTCTCTCCATCTCTCTCTCTCTCACTTTCTCTCCATCTCTTTCGCTCTTTCTCTCTTTTTTTCTCTCTCTCTCTCTCTCTCTCTCTCTCTTTATCGTTCTTTCTTTCTCCCGTAATCACGCCATTTGAAAAAAGAAAGCACAAAAAAATGAACAGCAGACCGGAGGAATAGTAAAAGAAAAAAAGCACCGATGCTCTCTCTCTCTCTCCTTCTGCTCTTTGAGAAAATAAATGTACACGTCGAGAGAAAGAGAGAGAAAGAGAGAGAGAGAGAGAGAGAGAGAAGTGAATGAAAAGGGAGATTGAAAGCGCTGGTAGAAGAGGAAAAGAGAGGGAATAGAGGAAGAAGAAGGGAAGCTGCAAGGGAAAAACATCCATAATCTGTTCGTTTTAAAATTAATCCGCTTCGCGCGCTCACTTGCTGCTGTTGCTGCTGCTGCTGCTGCAACGCAATCTTCCACGCGCCGAGTAGCTCTATGTACACGCGCACAGAGCCTTTTTGCTTTTTCCTTCTCTCGCGTTTTCTTTCGCATCCTTCTCTTGCCATCTCCCTTTATCTCTCTCTCTCTCTCTTTTTCCCTCTCTCATTTTCCATTTTCCTTTGCTCGGCTTGCCCTCGTTTTTCTTTTATACCGCGCGCGCGCGCGCCCGGTGAGAATGGAGGCTTAGAAAATTAACCGGCGTTTTGGAGTAAAGCGTTTTTATTTGCGCAACGGCTGATTAAAAGTTTATTATACGGGCTGTGCCAAGTTATATACAATACAATAGCTCGAGATCTTGGGCTCTTGTTATATTAGGTGTATTATTTGTATCTACGTATTTGTGCATTTTATTTATTTTTATTTAATTAAATGTTTGGTAACATGAGATCTTAGAAGTAATTAAATACTAAGCTCTTTTTAAATAAAATATTATTTCACGCGTATAACAATTTTTTATAGCATAAAATAATATTTAGATATAAATTTCTAGTTAAAAGTTTTTTTATTTAATTAAAATGTTTTTTTTCAAACAATCAAGACATAACAAAAAGTTTAATTTCAATTTCAACTATTTGAAAAATATTTTTGCATCGTTTGCATAATAAACATCTAAAAAAATTTTTAAAAGATTGTATTCTTATGATATAAACTTTTGAAAACGTCGAGAATAATTTTCTTTTATTTAAATTACGTATTTCTAGCGTTGAAATTTTTACTTTTTATCATTTGAATTAATTTTTTTCTTTTTTCCTAAAATAAACTATACAAATAAAAACTTTTTATTTTTATCAAAAGAATGAATAACTTTATTATATTTTCTTATCTTTTTTTTTTTATTTTTAAATGTATTAAGAATACCTCTATGTTCGTATATAAAGACGTGTAAAAATTCTACATCTCCTTCCAGATTTATTTTGTATATTCCAAGCATTAAAATCCATCTCACGATTCAGTGTCTCACTTTCAAATAAAAAAGCGCGAAGTTAAAAAAAACAAACAAACAAACAAAAATATAAAAAAAAAAGGAATGTAAAGAAGAAGAAGAAGAAGAAGAAGAACGAGCAAACAAATAGTCCTCACCTACTAAAAACGCGCGCTCCAGAAATTCACTTTGACCTAAAGCAGTAACAGCAAAAGCATAAGCAGCAGCAGCAGCTTCGTTATTCATTCGCCGGTTTCTTTGAATTTTTCGCGAGGTTCTCCCACTTAGAAAAAAAAAAAAAAAACGGGCCGCGAGCTCTTTTTGTCAGTCGGCAGCAGAGGGAACTCACGAAAATTACAACAAATAGGGGTTTTGGGATCGAGGCGAAACGTTTAAACATAACTTTTCTTCTATCCCCCTACTTTGTATTCTCCTTAAAGAAACTAACCTCGCGCGACCTTTTTACGCTGCGCTTGTATATATATATATAGGCTCGTTCGTGTTTAGCATTTGATGGAGACGTGGATGGACTTGATACCGGTGCTATCTTTTAACGAGGCTATGTATACATTCGTACACGTTGCTTAATGATAATTTCTATTTATGAATTTCTTTGAAAACATTTATTACTACGATTTTAATTATATTTCTATTCGACTAAGAAGTTATTTATTCCATTTTAGAAATGTTAAAGCTTTGTCACTTTTTAATCACTGAACAATACCTATTACTTAATCAAAAACAAAAACATAAAAAAAAAAAAAAAAAAAAAAATTGATTTTCGATAAAAATTTTAGATCTATAAATAAACATCTCTCTAGTTTTAATCAAATAACAATTTAATAACGTATGCGACGAGTGCCCCGTTGCAAGAATACAACGGGTGAACACAAACGCAAAGCAAAAAAATAATTCCCATCAAGTCGTTAACGTTATTGAATTTTCTATTTCTCGCAAATGACAAAAGTTTGATTGGATGTATCCTTCTATTGATTGAAGTGGCCACAGCAATTTCAGTTACTTCATTTGTCATTATTCGTATATGTGAATACTTTTTAAATAGGTACTATACATATGTGTACGTATGTGTGTAAATACATACATGACACTCACAAGGTGAATAAAGAGAAATCTCGAGCATAAGAGGGCAAGGGAAACGCAGGCGGTTTCTTGTCGACCTTACTCGGCGCATTGGCATATTATTATTTACAATTAACACGACGCAATTTGTAATTAGGTCTGTAATAACATTCGCCGCTGAACAATTCGGAATATGGTCGGGAGCTCTATCCTCTTCCATCGATTGCGCGTTGTTTAGCCGCACCGTGATACAAAGAGCTAATGCGTCCATGCGTCTAGAAATTTCAATTGCGTTAGCGTTCGCTCTCGCTCGCATACGTTTATCCGTGTCGGAAGCTCTAATTGCGCTGCGAATTTTATTTTATCTCCCTCCTTCCTCTCCCTCCCCCCCCCCCCCCCTCCTTACGTCGTGGAATTTGTATTTCGACGTGCGTTGCTTTATAAGTCGTCACCGTAAAGAGAATTTATCAATCCGCGATCGGTTTATTATATCGATTAATTAACATTACGTTATGTGGGATAATTTGATTATTCTCGATGTGTCTCGTGAGCTAAAAAAAAATTTTCGTTCTTTTATCAAATGAGCTTCGTGATTTATTTTTTACGTAAATAATGCAATTATTAGAAGCTATCGGATATGTGCGATTATTTCTGCACTGATTTCGAATGTGATGTCAATTTTTATCATACGTATAAATAATATACATTTTGATAGAATTAATTTCATAAATTTTGTTTTCCGCCCCTTTAAAAATAAAAAACATTTTAGAATAATTTATTATTCAATAATAGTAATAGCGATTAAAATTTACTTCTTGAAAATTTGTCTAGTTTCCGAATTGAAAGTGTCGACGAAATAAATAAAAAAAAAAAAAAATAAATGTAGACCGAGTACGTTCAACTCGGCAATCAAGTACCGCAAAACCACATAATAACTATCGACTAAAAGTTACAGACCTCAGAAAGGGTCAAATTGTTGCTAGGAATTTTCTCTTTCCTTTGGCTTTCTTCTGGCTATTCATCGATTCGTCGGCAACGAACAAAGGAAAAACGAAACTCAAAGGGAGAAAAAATGAAGCGCAAAAAAAGTAGGAGAGAAAGAAGGTTAAAATGTCCTCGCCCCGTATATAAGTGCACAGCACGAGCAGCGATCTCAAAAAAGGCAAATGCATTTCGGCAAGTACACCGCTGATCATATATCTAATGGAAGGATCGAGAGATACGATAAAAAGTGCTCGACCGTTAGTTTTGGAAAAAATAATTGTGTAAAAAATTTAATTTCTTGGCTTTATTATTGTTGCATAAAATTTTGTTACAAGTACGCGTAAAAAAACTTTTAACCGAACATTGTTCTTTATTTTATAAATTGTTTATTAAAACTTTCATCTAAAAATATTTAGTCCATAATTTTGGACTACTTTCATTTCAACAAAAAAAAATTGAATATTTTCTTAATTATTTTATACCTTTCGTTTCTCTCTACTTTTAAATTACTTTTTTGTCTTTCCATTTCTCATGCATTTATTTTCTTTTTCTTCAAATTTTCAATTGTATCTGTCATTTATTCAAATCTTTTTTTATATTTCTTTATTGCTAAACTTAGCTCTCAGTTCATTTTTAGATTTAAGAAGCTGCATATATTTGGTTTCAAAGTTAAAAATATCTAAAAGCGCAAAAGAAACGTGAAAATTCAAATCTTTTGACAAAGAATTCGTAAAGTAGTTTGCCATAATATCGTATAATTTCAACGTTTACAGGGAAATAAAAACTGCGAATAAAATTAGCTTTTCATATTATATGTACAGACAATTTGCAAAAAATATTTCAACTAAAAAATTTTTAACAAAAAAGCTCGGTGTAATTATATAAAGTACGATTATCGGTAAAAAAAAAAAAAAAAAAAAAAAAAAAACAATAATAAAATAATGAAAAGAAAAAATACAACAGAGTTCACTTATATTTTACAATGGCATTTCTCTCTTTTTCTCTCTCGTGGAAAGAGTCTTCACTTTGTCTCAATTTTCTCTCTAGCCGGGCTTCATCGCCCGCTGAATTTTCTTTGCAATCTCGACCCTTTATTGGCGAATGAAATAATAACCGCATGGAATATTACTCTCCCTCCTCTTTCTCTCTTGGGTTTCACCCAGCACTCGGGTACTATACTTTCGCCCCGACGGAGCGTAGCACACGGCGTCCGGGAATTGGATTTTAAACGTTGCGACGACGCTAATTACGAGTATTACCCGGCGTGTAATTCGCATGACGGCTGGAAGAGAGAAAGAGTGAGAGAGGAAGAGAGAGAGAAAGGGGGCGTGAAGGGGAAAAAACGGCAAATAAGAGTTGTAAAAAAAGAAAAAACCGCCTGTATTTAATGGACGACACGCGTAAGAATTCGCATATAGCCTTTTCAGTTTTAATTTCTTGACTCTCTCTCTCTCTCTCTCTTCGCTTGCGGTCGCCGATTGCCCATTTTTATTTCCCGCTCGCGCTCTCTCTTCTTTTTTTTGTTCCTTTTTTATTTCTATCCGTAATGCAACGATGAACGCGTATAATAGTACTTTATGAATCTAAGAGAGTTGTTACGCTTCTTTTATTATAATGTTTTCAAAAGTAAAATCGCATTATTTTTAGCATTGTTTATTCGATACAAGAACTTTCTGGAATTTCAATTGAATTTTCTATTCTGGTTTATTTTATAAAGTTAACATAATTTTTTTAAATTACATTTATTCGCATTCAAACAATGGTTTCAAATTGAAACATAGAATATATTATATCGAAGAATCTACTGTATGCCACCAAAGAGCAGTATCATCGATTCGTTACATCTCCGTCAATAAAAGCAGCCTTCGAGTCAAAAATTCTTTCTCTTCCATCTCCTATCCATGCAAATTTCCAAAATCATTCCAGCTTTCTGAATAAAAGTAATAAAGAAAAAAAAAATGGGAGAAGAAGGCGAAAGGAAAGTTGGTAAAATCGTTTGCGTTTACGCCTCGTGATATTCAGCAGCGTCACGTACGAAAGTTTACGTCGTCTTTGGTGTCGCGCCTCGTGTTACGGTTGTGAATCCAAGATGAACCGTCGTCGTCGTTGTCGTCACGAGATGCTGTACCAGACGTGCTAAAGACGCGCTGGCGAACGTCGCGTGCGCGTTTAGCGTTTTCCTTATCTCCTCTACCAGCTCTCTCTCTCTCTCTCTCTCTCTCTCTCTCTCTCTCCATCTATCCATCTTTTACTTTTCAAATTTTTCGGGAACGGTGAAAGAGTTTCGATCTTTCATGGTAAAAAATACGTACACGCATGTCTATTGTGAGAGACGAATTTTGAATGCGACGCGTTTTGGATTTTCCGTACGAGGAGAAATAGTTCGCGAGAAACTGAAAGATAACCGATAATGTTGGAGATAGATGCAGGATTATTTAGAAGTTGCTGATTTTTTTTAAGGAAAAATTTTAAATATCGGATTATTAGTTTTTTTATCAATATAAAAAATTGGTTGTAAATTAGTTCTGAATTATTTCAAGTTTGCAGTGTTTACGAATGAATTTTTCAAAATCAATTAAATTTTCTTTAAATAATTAATGTTTAACTCTTTGAATATTTATTATAATATCAATATTTATCATTAAATATTTCATAAAATATAAATACAAAAAAAAAAAAAAAAATTGTTTTGAATAAATTAAAATATTAATAAAATTTGATTACGGAAAAAGTTTTTGTTAATATCAGCAGCTTTTATCTCAACTCATTTCGTTACTTTTGATTTGGCAAAGAAGGCACAAAACAAGACGTAACGATCCGCTTGAACTAGTTCAGGGCACGAAAAGTGCGCCAGCAAATAATAAGTCAATCACGAGAACTCGTATAAGAAATATAACATAAGAACGGCTTTCGGCGCTTCGTGTTTGGAAACCATAACGATTGTCACCTAGCACGTAGGTACGAATACATGAACGCGTGTATACACACACACACACACACACACCGAATTCTCAGGCTCAGCCGAGCGGGCAGTAGAAACTCGCACGAGCGGTAAGCAGCCGGAGCACTTTGACCCTATGCTAAAGCGCGCTCGTCCGAGCGTGTCGTGTTCGCCGGGCGCTATCTTCGCACCCTTTCCCCTCGGGCGATCTCTCTCTCTCTCTCTCTCTCACTCTCTCTCTTGCCAGCAAGTACACATGTATATATATGCATGTGCTATTCAAAGCGCTCGCGATCGTGTACTCCTTCCTTCCTTAGCCACGCGAGACTCACCCTCCGCTAATAAACAGCCTTCCTTCTCCCGTTCTCTCTCTCTCTCTAACTCTCTAACTCTCTAACTCTCTCACTCGTACGCTCTTGAAGGAGCAAGAGAGAGGAACACGACGGCGCGCCAAAATGTACGCGGATAAAGGCGGAGATGGATTCGAGCCTCTATGGGGAAATATCCATAATGCGCATTTGCAATTTCAATGCGGCAGTTGCTTCCCCTCCCCTCCTTCTCTTCTCCTTTCTCCCCTATATCCTCCTTCCTTCACACTCCCTTAACTTGCCGCGAGAGAACCGACGCCTTGCACACGCCAATCCCGAGTGCTTCGCTTCTCCGTCCCTCTCCTGTTAACTTTCCTTCTACGTCTCTCTCTCTCTCTCTCTCTCTCTCTCTCCTTCTCACTATCGCAGTTGGCTTATATTGCCGTATATATACTAGAGCATATAGATATATCTCGTGCTCCCATGGCGTCTTTCTGACTGTCTACGTGACGACTTTTTGCACGCGCCCATTACCGCTACTATGCTGGGTACCGCTTCATTTTTATAACGGAAATTGGTCGCTCATTCATAAAGCCTTTGATGAAATAGAAAAGGGCTAAGGTTGGATTGAAAGATACTTTTTTACAACAGGTGTACGATCGAAGTTTTGTATTCGGTCATTCTACTTCAGATGAATGATAATGTGACGATAAATATCGTTATGCTAGGAAGTTTATGAAAGAAATCAGAAAATTAGTGGCAATAATTTATATTTACTTTCTTCTTTAGTAAAAATAAATATTACAAGAGGATTTGTGCAAATGATTGTTGATGCAATAATTCTGCTTTTTATAATTATTCTATAGCAGAAATGGCTTTAATTAAATTTATTAATTTTGAATCAATATCGATCATTAAGGCTTTGAAAATATAATAATTTTAAATAATAAATTTCAAATAATAAAAATGGAAAATAGCTTTTACATATTTGCAACTTACCAATAATTAATAATTACTCGATATGATGTCAGTCGTTTTAAAAATAATAAATTACCTGAAAAAATAAACAAAAGCATAAAGTTAATTACCTAAATTTATGAATATTTAAAAATTATTTTAGTGTACATGTTCAAAAGTATAGTCATTTTAATAAATAATGTGTATTTAAGATCTTAAATTAAGTGGTAATTGACAAACTATCGATAGCTTATTGAACATCAATCTGAAATTAAAAAAAAAAAATAATGTAAGTCATTGAGAAGTCGGTGAACTTGGTCGACCACTCGAGGAACGTAGATGGCAGGATGAGCAAAGGAGTGAAAAGGCGGTAGGTGAAGGGGAAGAAACTAGGAGTAACGGGGAAAGAGGAGTAGAAAGTTGAGAATAGCAGGCTTTCGCCCCGAAATTCGTAGCGTATAAGCCCCCGGGGCGAAACCCTTACGTGCCGTAAGACCCCGACGACGAGGCGACGCACACGTCCTCCTCGTCATCATCTCCACCTCCCGTATACTCGAATTCGCTTCTCTTCTCTCTCTCACTCTCTCTCGCTCTCTCTCTTTCTCTCTTACTCATTCCGATTTTACCACACTACGGCACCTCTCGTTCTCCACTTCTCGTTCTCGCTTTCTCTTTCTCTTTCTCTTTCTTTTCCCCTTCTCATCTATCCTCCTGCATGCATGCGCCTCTTCCTCTCTCATTCTCTCCATGTCGTTCGTTCGCTCTACTCCCCCTATCCACTAACTACTTTTCCATCTCGCGGAAATTCATGCGGGCCTTAGCTCCCGGAGAAAATTGCTGCGAGGCGGAATTTTTAATGATGATTTTAGTTAGTGGAATTTCAAAAATTGGTTAAAATTATTCATAAAGTATTCCTTAATTTATTTATTTTTAAACATTAAAATATTTTTATACAACATTTTTATAAAATTTCAAAAAATTCCAATAACAACTATAATATTATTATATATAACAACTATATAACAACTATAATATTATAAGACAGAAAAAATTGCATAAAAAATATTCTTCATCTAATAATACAAATACACATTATAATAAAATGTTAAAAATAATTCCACACATAAATATGTATTTAATTAAAAACAACTCATTTCTGATCGAGTGCAATAAATTAAGAGTACAGCTTACAATGCTCGTTACACACCAGTTTTGTTGAAAATAAAAAAGGTAAATATACGAAGTAGAAAAACTTATTCGAAAGTTTGAAAGTCGAATAAATAATAACAGGAGAAAATCTCGACTAAGCAGAGCGTTGCGCAGCTTCTTTTCATGTTTCGAATTATCCGAACAAAAATACGAAGCTCTTATATTTTCTCAACTCTTATATTTCCCCTACACTCATTTCTCGCCGCGTATACGTCTCTCTTTTTCCACTAACTGGTACGTCAATGGAGAAAATCCTTCGCAATACCGCATCTTGTCAAATCAATTCTTTTTTTTTTCTCCTTTCCTCTCTCTCTCTCTCTCTCTCTCTCTCTCTATTCGAGAAATCGACGCTCAGATGAATACACTCGCGGGCGCACTCATACGCGCACACACACACACACACACACACACATACACACAGCTAAAGTTTCTCCCTCGGAGAAAATATCGCAGAAGATTGCGCAGCTGGTGCCTATCGAAAAAAGTGACTCATCGCGATGACGCTTTTTCTCTTTCTCGCTTTCGGCTCACCGTGTGATTCGCGCAAATCGAGTTTGTACATCGTGTGTGTACGTTACGTTGGTAGATTTGTTATATACGCCCCTGACGCGCGCCTCTCATCTTGGTTAGAAATAATCTTTATTGAAAGCGCTCCCAAGCTAAATGTTCGGGCTTTTTTTGCCATTCAATGAATTACTTTTCAAAGTTTAATTTAACCATTCCTATTTATATAAATATATGTATTGTTTCAGCCTCAATTTCTTTAAAAAAAACTTTATACGTAAAAATAGACTTAAGCTTTAATTTTAGGTAAATTTTTATTCGATAATTATTTAAATTATTCAAAATTTTCTATTTTTACTCAATTGAAAGAAATTCAATTTCTTTTTTTTTATGAAATGCTTTCGAACTTTAACTATATTGGGAAATAATTAATCATGTAAAATAATGGATTACGCGAAAGACGAAATTTTATTAAATATAGTTTCAAATATTTATCATAAGTAGTTATTTTTAAAATAAAACAAAAATCCCAACATCAATGTCTCATTTACCATCTAAAAATCTGTTATAAACTCTCGACATTAAAACTTCATCAACATTGATTATCAGTTGATTTTTAATATTCATGAATCATAATTAGCAATCAAAAATCACCGGACAATTGTAAAGTAGGAAAAAGTAGGTTAAATCAATTCTCATAAAAATAACCAAAACAAAAAATCATTATTTATTAGATTTGTTCTTCGAATTCCACGGCACAAAAACAATAGTTCCTCTCCCTCTTTCCTTTTGGAAAACATAACGGAAAAACTTTTCCACACGACGCACAATTTTTCCTCATTCTTTTTTTCATTCCCGGTCCACCCACTCGACAACGAACTTTCCTCACACTCGAGAGCTCGCCGAGGAAGAACGACGACGACGAAGGGAAAACGAAAATTGTTTCCACTTGTCCCGTAGATTAGGCATGGATGGCTTCGGTCGACGCTCGCTGAATTATTCATGACCGAAGCAAAGAAGAGAGAGAGAGAAAGAGAGAAAGAGAGAGAGAGACAGAGAGAGAGAGAGAACTAACCAAGCCTCGAGCTTCAACGAAGAACACACACGTAAGTGTGAAAGCGGGAAAGAGAGAGAAAGGAGAAGCGCAGGAAAAGCTCGGGGCGAGGTGGTGGTGCTTGCTCCCGAGATGTTATGCTTTTCAGAAGTGATAGATTTTCATTATTTCGGTATTGTTATCTACGCGGCTTTAGTTCCGCAAAGTAAGAGATGTTAATGGAAAACTATGGCTGAGCACACCTGTACCTTTTCTACTCGCGAACTCGCGCTTCGTTTTATCAATTTTTCATGCGGAGTTCCGATAGCAACGGCTTTGAGATTACGTTGTGCGCGTTTATCCGTTCTTTCGCACGGATGTTTATAGTATGTGTCTTAGTGTTGTTAACATGCACGTACATGTGCATCTTATATCTTTTTATTTTAAACTTTTTCGCGAACGTTAAAAAAAAAAAAATTTACTGTACCGATAGTTAATAGAAAATAGTTGTTCTTTTTGATTAGAAAAAAAAAAAAAATTAATTAAAATTTCAATCAATCATCGTTGAATGATTGCCTTCCTTTTAATAAATTTAACGATCGTATTACCTATACTGCATTTTATAAATCAATAATCCGGAGTAACCATTTTGTAAAGAAAGCCAGGATTAATCGAAAAATCCAGCAGCGATAGCTCGTGATTCATCGCTTGTAAACTTGCGTAGAAAGAAACCGCTTGCTTTGCAATCTCTTACAAGCGTGTCTTGGAAATCTCGCGCGTCTTAAAACTCTCTCTCTCTCTCTATTTCGACCACGATAAAATAGAAGATTAGCGAGAAAAACGTACCAAACTTCATCTCGCTTTACTTCTTTGATGTTGGTAGCTGCACCTGCGTCGCTACCGATAATTTATCCGCACTTCTCTAAATGAAAACAAATCAAAGGGAAAGACAGAGAGAGAGAGAGAGAGAGAGAGAGAGAGAGAGAGAGAGAGAAAGGAGTACAGTTGCCCGCGCGGCAATTCGTTTGCGCCTGTCACGGTAAATCGTCGCGAGAAACTTTGCCCTTTGCGAGCAGACGCGACGTTAGCCGGTGCGAGTTCGCCGCGGTGCGGGAGAGTAAAGGAATAGCGAGAAGAGTAACGCTTGGTATACTCGAGTTCGTTCGCGTGAAGTATTATGATGAAGTGGTGGTTGGCTCTAAAAGTGAGCCATTAAAAAAAATGGGAACGTGAGAGATAAATATTGTTCTTTGCTAAATTATTTTTCCTTTCTTTTTTTTTTTTTTCTAAGTATTTAAAACCATTTTGGTAATAATTTTTCGAGAACAATTGTTCGCAGGAAAGAAAAGTTTTTCGTTAAGAACCTACGAGTTGTATTGATATTAATCACTAACTTTTGCATTTACAAAATAGGAAAAAAATGTTTCAAAATTGATCTTATAACGATTATTTTTTGTACATAATTTTTTTTACTTATTATTTAAAATAAATAAAAAGTCAGATAATTATTTCTTTTTTTAATGAAAGTTTTATTGTATAAATTCTGTAAATAAGCATCATTGTAAATTTCTCTATTAAAAGTCGCAACTAACTAAGTAGATGAACAAACTTTTAATCATTCCTTGCGTAAGCACACGATTGAATATCATATTGTAAATTTTAACGACGTTTTACTCGATATATTGTAAAAAAAAAAAAAAAAATATATATTTTCTTTTTAAATTAATAATAATTCGAAACTCTTGTACAAAAGTCTCATCTTTTTGAGAATAAACTTTCTCAAAAGTTTATTCTTATGAGCATTTAAAGATATTTTTTCGATCAACCATAAAGTACGAGTGAAAATTATTTATACATTATTTTGACTGAAATATTTCAATAAAAATTTATTCAAAAATAATTGACTTTTGCCAAATTAATGTTCGGTTTCGCTTCGGATGATAAACTTTCTTTAATTACCTTTAATTAAAGCAGAAATTTAATATTTTAAAAAAATAATTGATTATGATTTTCATAAATAAAGTTTGCTTACAAGTTATTACGTTTTTTATATTTAGAATTAAGAAAAAAGAAATTTATTTAAAGCTTCTTCAATTACTCCTTATCCTTTGATTAAAATCCTTCCAACCAATCATAATTTCTCAAATTTAATAAGATAAAAACTTTGTAGATAAATTAGTTTAAAAGTTTTGAAAATATTTTATGGCAGCTTATATAGATTAAAAAAAAAAAAAACTCGTAATTAAAATTGCTTAGTTTACGATCTAAAAATTTATCGTCGATTGTAACCACGATCGGGGTAGAGAGATAAGCAATTTGAAAAGAGAAAAACACAAATGCAAAAGCCAAGTTTGAAAATTCCTTGGAGGAAGAGAACTCGAGTTAACCGGGAACTTTTGCATTGTGCGCTCATCGCAAGAGGCTTTGGTTTTAACTTACGAAGGATGAAGTATCCGGTGAAAATCTCCAGAGGGAAAGATCGAAGCCGGTGTGCACAAGGTACACGAGTGTCAAGCATCGTAAGATGATCGGACTCTTTCTCTCTCATTCTGTGTGCGCGCACATGTACGTGTGTGTGTGTGTGTGTGTGTGTGTGTGTGTGTGTGTGGATGCGAGGACATTTTCTTTGTACCCATTCGCGCATGCCGGGGTTTGTGTTTTCCGCGTTGCGCAGAACTTTGTCGAGTCAAGAATATCGCGCTACATCGTCCTAATTCCTTAGGCGTTAATTAAGTTAATTAAAACTTTAGCTCTCTCCCTTTCCTGGAGCGAGCGCGAGTTACTTCTCCTTTTTGCAAAGCTTCGCCGAGGATAAAAGAGAAAGAGAAAGGAGATCGGCGAAAAGAGGAAATCCGTTAAACTCGAAAGGAAGGCGATGAACGGTGAGAGACGGAGTCGATATCATACTCGTGCGGAGTTTAATTTTTTATAGCTGGAAAATTAAGTTACACACAGAATATAATTCTCTTTCTCCCTTTTTCTCTACTTTTACATAATATAAATTAAGGAATGCGATCGGAGTAAAATTTTAATTATTTTAATTATTTCGTGCGCATTTGCATTCGTTCGCTCGAATCCATTAGCAATCGCATTAACGAGGATTATATATTCGCAGACGTGTGCAACGTATTCTTTTTTAACGCATATTTTTATGGATTCTTGCGGTAATACTCTTGTAAAACATAATGTATTCTATATAAGATTAATTAAAGTTAAAATAGAATATCACGGATACATTTTATTCGAACGCTTTTTTTTTTTTTTTTTTTTAATCCAACGTCAAATCTATTTCATAAAATAATTGCATCAAAATTTTTAATAACTCTACAAAAAATAATTACTTTTCAATTAAAGTCATGTCTAATAAATCAATACTTTTTTCCATTACAATTTATTATTTTTAATTTGCATTTCAATCAAAAAGCAAAAAAAATAAAAAAGAAATCTAATTCAATTGCATTTTTTTTCATCGTAAAATAACTTTTTTGGCTCTAATTAAAATCAGTACAAACTTATTGATGTATCAATTATTTTTTTAAATTTTTTTTTCATCAAAGCAATGTAGGACAAGAAGCAAGGTCAAACTACTTGAAAATTAAACTAGCCGAAGCTCTTTAAAGCTTCAAAACACGTAATCTCAAAGTAGCTCACAAAGATTTGCTTCATCATTGATAAGTACACTCGATTATAAAAATACTTAAAAAATAAAGGAAAAAGAATCCAGAGCTAAAGCACTTTATCGAAGCATCTCGTGCGCGCATCCGCTCTCTCTCTCTCTCTCTCTCTTTCATTTCTAGGCCAAGAGAGAGTCGAGCTCTCAAGAATCGATATAACCCGTCGATTAAGACGAAGGAAACCAAATACCGTTTATAATTCCATAACTTCCTTCATAATTCGAGTTTGGTGCGCGCGAGAGCGAAAGTCTATGTATACATACACATGTGTATATAAGGCATTTGATACTTTTAAAACTAACGAGCGCGAAACGATGAGGTATCTGACTTGTGAATTTTTCGCGAATAAATTTTAACATCTTTAAATTGATTCCACGCGGAAGATTTCGAGCCCAACGGCATATCGACTCTCGAGGATTTACTCCATGCGGGATATTTTACGTATTAATATCCGTCGAAAAATGTAACGGAGAATTTTTAGTTTTACTTAATTATTTTCATTTGTTAAAATTTAACGAAAAAGCGAAATTAATTTTTTTTTTTTTTTTTTTTTTTTTTTTTTTTATTTTCATACGATACAGAAACTTTCGTTAACGAGACGAAAAAATTTTTTATAAAATTGTTTGAAAGTTTGTCGAGAATAAGCTTATGTTAACTAAAAAATGTAGGTTTGTATGTATAAAATATCTATACAGAGCGATTATTATTCGTCCATAAAATTTAAAATAAAAATCAGATTAAATAATCACCAAAATAAAACATCACGGGGAAAATTTTCAAAGCGTTAAATTCTTTAAAAATTCCAGGGGTATAATTTAAAATCTAAATAAATCCCTCGATTCTCAACGACGAGTCGCACAGCGACGCGTACGAACCGACTCGGCACCTTTTATTTTTGTATTCCGCTCTATGCAAATATAAGAAGAAGAAGAAGAAATACCGGCAACAGAAGTCGACGTGGCTAGAAATTTCCACGAGCGCCAGATTCGTAAATAAGTCTTTCGCTCTATCTTGTACACTCACATGTATATGCAATCCGCATACCATCGAAAAGGACAGTGTCCAAGGGTGAAAGAAAGCTCGGCATACATATATATATATATATATATATATATATATATATATATATATGCTGATTTTCACCTGCTAGCTCAATTGTCCTCCGGCGATGTTAATCATACGAAAAAGAAATGAGACCAACACCCACAAGTGTAAGTGATAATATTATATATATGTATGTGTGTGTGTGTGTGTGTGTCCTCGGAGGCAATGCTTGGCGGAATATTCATGACTATGTAGCTCGCGGGCGAAAAGAGAGAAAGAGAGAGAGGCAACGGAATGAATGCGGTAATGTCGTTTGCCGATTTGAAATATTCAACGACGACGAATCAGAGTTTAATGGACACTCGCCCGGACGATTTTGCAATTTCATCGCTACTCTATTGCGTTCCGTTTCTTCTTTGATTTTGTTTAGCCTCGGTCTGAGTGCTCTTTTTCTCTTCCTCTCTCTTTCTCTCTCTCTCTCTCTCTCTCTCTGATTTTTTTACTTTTTTTTATTTACCTTTTATTTTGTTCCAATGGGGAGGGACGAGGGCGGAAAATTTTTCGAACTGCAGGACGTTTTGTTATACGAGCGCGTAGTGTGCGTGACAGCGAAGAGAACAAAAATAAAAAAAAATAAAAAAAAAAAAAAAAAGCGCGGCCGATTCGTGTTTTTTGATAGGATTCTTTTGTGGCTAAAAGGTTTCTTTATTCCGGCATTTGATGGAGCTGGATTTATGTTGTATCGGAGATTTTCGTCTTTTCTCTTTCTCTTTTTACCTTTACTTTTTTACAGGAAAAAAAAAACAAAAAAAAAAAATTGTAAATAATTTTCTGCGTATTTCTGTCGGATTGAATACGAAAATTTTCAATCCTGTTTTTCTCCGAATTTTTTATATGATTATATAAAAAAATACAAAAAATATTATTTTACATGATGAAAATTTTATGGGTATATTTACGTAGTGAAAAATACAATTATTCTCATTGTTATATTTATCAGCGAGAGATAAAGAAATTTTATAACAAAAAAAAAAAAAAAAAAAAAAAAAAATGTAATGCAATACGTGTTATTTACATAAAATATAATTTAAATTTAAATAAATTCATTTCAAATAAATTATTTTTTCAAAAGTACAAACGACCCATTTGTTTTTGTTTCAGGTGAGCTTGGCTGATTCATTTCACCAATTCGGCAAATTTTTGATCGAATACACATTTGGTAAATCATAAATAAATACATATAAACATTGATAACAACACGATAAATATAAAACTAATTATAAATAACAAATTAAACTCTGGAATATTTTAAACAATTGCAAATGTTTAACAACAAATGAAATATATTTTATAAATTTCGTAAGAAGAGTACGATTCGTGAACTTTTAAAAATATTACCCGTAATACTCGCAATATTTGTTGGGCACGTAGACACAGAAAAATAGAACTCCACGTGAAGGAAATATATTAAAGATTAATTTTATCGTTCTAAAAATCCATTTATCACCTTCAGTACGTTATAAATGCTATGTTTCATACTTTGAAGAAAATAATATTACTTATCATATTAGATTTTTCTTCGTTACCTATGGCTTAACTTGACACATTATTTAAGACAATTTTCGAAATCGTATATTTCTTATTAAATTGTTAAAATCAAAATAAACTTTTAAAATGATAAAAAATCAATCTTGCTGGAGATTTTTTCATAAAATTATAAACTAATCGAATAACGAATTATCTTTTTGAATAAATATTAATTTTCAATTTTATAAATTACGTAAAATTTATCAGTGAAAAAAATTCTTCAAGCAGTGTTTAAATTTTTATAATTTTAAAAATACTTTTATCAAATCAACTCAATCGAACGCACAAACATAACTCGCCCAACGGCGCGACAGCATCGCACTGTACTCGAAAATTAACCGCAACGAATCGTGCGTCCTCCAAAAATCGCGCAAACAACGCGTTGATAATCTCCCATTCGAGAGTCGCTCTCGAGGAAAAGAAAGTAAAAAATAAAACAAAAAAAAAAAAAAAAATAGAAAAGCCAGCGGAAAAAAGGGAAAGGAAGAAAAAGTAGGGTCCATTCTCGAGAGGATGCTCGGTGGGATCCCGCAACCCGACGCCGGTACGTCTATCGAAGAAGAAGAAGAAGCAAGAGAGAGAGAGAGAGAAAGAGAGAGCAAAAGAGGAAGTAACCCTCGCTGCTGTAAACAAAGATTTACTCCGGTGTATGTACTTATCCTCGCTCGTGTGCGTGTGCACGCGCGTATGTGTATGTGTGTGTGTGTGGGAGCGACGAACCTGAAGGGTGGAAAGCGTACTCCAGGAACGTACTCGAGAGGTCGCACGAGTATTTCGGAGGCCTAATTAGAGCGTCACACAGTAATGCTCTCTTGCTCTCTCTCTCTCTCTCTCTCTCTCTCTCTCTTCCTCTCTTTTTCCTATGCCACATGAGCTCGAAAAGAAAAGAAAAGTAAGAGGAGAAGTGGACACGTGCGAGCACGAAAAAAGGTTTCCCGGAATTTTTGCTCACGAGTTTGTGAACACTGCGGTGTATGCTGTTTTCTTTTTTTTTTCTTTTCGACGGGATCGTTAAATTCGGAGGAAGAAAAAGTTGCGATTGTTATAAATATATATTTCAGTAAAAATATTATTCAGCTTCGAGGTGGAAGCTTCGACGCCGAATCTGCGATTTAATTTTAATTTACGTCTGCGTGTTTTCGTTCCTCGTCTCGCTGTTGTCGGTTTACGTGCGGGATTTTCATATAGTTATCTCTTTATAAATATGTAAACTGCTGCTTCTCTCACTTGGGTAAAAAGTATTAGATAAAGAACGATATCTTTTTCTTTTCTCTTGGTTTCTCCATTTACTCGGTACTTTTTTCTGCCCTACTTTGTTTTCTTCTCTTTAATTTCATCCTTTTGACTTCCTCTTTCGTTTATAAAACCGAGAGAAATGCTCTTTTCACATTGGCGTTTTTTAATATTTCTACGTAAAAAACATTAAAGAATAAGCTTCGTCTATTCTGGTTTCTCTCTCTTTTACTCTCTTTGGCGAAGAGCTTTGTTGCAAGGCTCGAGTTTCCACAGAATTTTGAATATGTATTTTCATTTTGTGCTTATACAGCATCGAGTTTCATTTCTTTATTGTCTTTTTTATTTTGTTCTTATTTAAATTAACCCATAAAATGAAAGACGTCAAATTAACGAACGTCTTAATTAAACTTTTATGTGAAATATTTCGAGTTATTGACTTAAAGTATATTTCAATGCAAAGACAATTTTATTGAGTTAATAAGATCATGCAGTAATATCGCATTACGATAAGAGATTAATTGTATATAAAATGTGTATTTTAAATTTTATTTTAAATTATTTATGCTATTTTAAATCAGTTTTTTATAAATAAATATTTTTTATTATTATATTTATTTATTTTAAATTGAGATATTCATAATAAACAAATGTTTTATGCGCAAATTCGTTTGTCGTATTAAAATGAATTGCAAATAAATTAATTTAAACTTTATTAGTTATTATATTTATTTCACAAGTAATATTATATTGAATCAATTTACTGGAACTAATTAAAATTTAATTGTACGATACGTAAATCTTGTTCAGCATTTCTGTATCCAATATAGTAGATTTTTACATAACAAAATATAAGCTTTAATTAACTAATAATTTGTACTATATAAAATATATAATTTATAACAAATAATGAAGCAGTCAATGAAAGGATAAACCAGTATAAATATAATTAATAAGAGCAGTCCGTCGGCCAATAATATCAACGATTAAAAAATTATCTCGTTAAATAAAATTTAGCGACAATGAAAAGAAAAAAAAAAAATAAATAAATAAAAATAGCAAAACAATATAACATCCAGAAAAATCTTTAACATATCTCAATAAACCAACCGCAAATAAAAAAATTCAATCACAAGTCCGCGTCAAAAACTATCAGAGCTATCCTATCTCTTTCTTCCATTTTCTGCTTCCCCATTCCATCCGGAAATTAATCACAGAAAGAGAGGAAGAGACAGCATCCAAAACCGAAATCCGTCTGCGCGAATCCGGAGAGCCTTATATTGCGTGTAATTCCACCGCACATCGCCTTAGCGCTCGAGTCACACCCTTCTCTGCTTTGCGAGCGAGCAAGCGCGCGCGCGCGCGTTCCCGAATGAATGAGAGAGAGAGAAGAGAGAGAGAGAGAGAGAGCGAGTTGCTCTCTCGTACGATTTGTGCGGATGGGAGGGAAAGCGGGATTTGGCGTCTGCGAAAAGTGAAGAGGAGGAGTAGAGCAGAGAGTAGGGGGAAAGCTGACTGGCTGAGCTTTCAAGGGGCACGGGGGTGTAAGTGCCGTTCCATGTACAAGCTTCGTCCCTGGGACCCCTGCTAACTTCTTGCTCGCTTTCTCTCTCACTCTCCCTCTCTCTTTCTCTCTTTGTTTTCTCTCTAACTTGCTACGCGTACACACCTACACACTTGTGTGTTCCTCTTTCTTTCCCACGGAGCTGCCCCGTCTTACTTTCACCGACATCTATTTCTCTTACTTCTTCGTTCTTCTTTTATTTCTATCTCCATTCTCGGAAACAACGTCGTCGGCGCTGCTCCATTCATTTCGCGTCGCTCGATACGGCTGCGCTGCATATACTCGCGCACTACGGGCGCGTGGCTAAGTGCGAGGCTCTCCATTCGGCACTCGTTATCGTTCCGTCTCTTGTGCCGGCTTCGTTCTCGCGCTCCCTTAAGGGTTACCACGGGAGCGTCTCCCGTTTTGCTCTACGTGGTGGAGCTTATCAAACCGTGCGCCGTGCCGCAGCGACGGGCCGAGGGATGAATCGGTGGATTCCTCGCGCGTACACCTCGCGCCGAGCGACCCTTAACGACTTCACGCCAACGCTGACTCCTTTACTCTCGGCGAGAAATTCCAATTCTACGCGCCAGAATTTCCCTCGTGCCTTTTACTCCTTTATTTTTCCTCGCTTCTTATTATCGGTGAGATTTATACTGTACACGGCCTTCTTAAAAATTAATGCGAATGAAATTTGAAAGTCGCAACAAGCTTTAATATCGTCAATTTTTAAAAATATAAAGAAAAAAAAACAAATAATGTAATTTAATAATTTATCTTCTTGCTCGTTGTAAATTTCATTTTGCTAAAGAAAAAAGTATTTTTCAAATAAACTTGATGAAATAAGGTTTGCGTAAAATTCTCAATAGAAAGCGCGTCCAACGCGAAAAATTTCAAATTACGGGCTCCGTAACGTTACTTTAACTTTATTAACTATGCAAAATATCGGGGCGCACTTCCTTCAAGGCTACTGTCTCTCGCTATCGGTATGAAAAGCGCCTTCCTTCTTTCTCCCCGTTTCTCTCATCTCCTCGTCGTGTCTCTCTTATCTCGCCTCGACTATCGCTTTGAGTGTTATGTTCTCGCTCGGTAAAACGGGAACTGCGAGAAGCGAAGACAACCGGAGGCTCGTGTGTATTTCTCGAACCCACTTCGAGGATATTTACGACCTGATTTCGCACCTGTATTATGTGCTTTTGGAATCATTTTCTCTTCCTCCCTCTCTCTCTCTCTCTCTCTCTTTCTCTCTTCTCCTTTGTCGACAGCCTTCGTCGTTGTCGAGATGAGTGACAAGTTGCCGTCGTAAGTTGACGAAGTTACATCGAGGCTGTTGAGATTGAAGGGGAACGCACACATTCGTTCACATTTACACGACGACGGAGCAAAAGGAATTGAAAGGCATTTTCCTCTTCGCTTCCTCATAAAACACGCCTTTATTATTTTATGATATCGTTAAAATATTTTTCGTCAACAAACGCATAAATTTTAATTCTCTCAAGTTTTTCTCTATTCGATAAGCTCGTCGAATGAAAATTGAAACAAGTTATTAGTCTGATTAAGGGCAATTTATTATCCATTCAACGAAGCAAGTTCGCATTACTTTCCTGACTAAATCAGAAAAGTTCGAATTAAAAAGACGATTTTTTCAAGTAGCACAGTGACACATCTCCGTGTAAGCACGAGAGCCATTGTTAAGATGTACACGCACAGAAGCGCGCGACTAATTCACGCGTGAGAAAGACATTACGTTGCGAAGGCGAGAGCGCTGGAACAACGCCGGTACAGCAGTAGCAGCAGCAGCAGCAGCTTGAGCGAGAGTTTTAATGAATATTTTATGCCCGGTTTTCCAGATGAAAGACAAATTCGATTCGCACCCATGATTCTCGGGGTGTCGTCTCCTTCGTCGCTCTCTCGTTCCCCTTCTCATTATGTTTTCAAACCCCTTCGAGTCTGCCAACAGCAGTTTATACCCCATAAATTCTCCTTTTCATACGTGTATATATGCATGTAAGCATGTATGTACGCGTGCGAGTGCGTCTGTTCGTGTGCGCGTCAGCGTTTCATATCTTTCATTAAATTAGTTTTTAATGAAGGCTCGCTCGCATGAATTTATACGTTTGCACGGGTGCGCAAAAGAGAGAGAGAGAGGAAGAGAGAGAGAGAGAGAGAGAGAGAGAGAAAGAGAAAAAAAATAACAGACGCAGCGCTACACGATATTCCGTAATTTATGCACGATAATTAATCGAATACACAGCAGCCGATCTGTTGCCCCCGCGGTGTAATTGTACCTACGTGTAATGGCTGTGAAATTATTTTCCGATTGCGTCAGGCGATTCTTTTTTCGTTCATTTATTATTCTTTTTTTTATCTTTATATATTTATTTATTTATTTATTTATTTATTTTTTTTTTCAACTTATCTTTCGCTGCAAATTCGATGCGAATTTTGTACTGTCGCGCCCTTTTATTTTAATATCAAAATGATTACCGAACTGATGAACGCTTCAATATTTTATTCAAAATTATTTGAAATTTAAGTACCGTGAGAGAGACTCTTTCTTTTTTCGAATCGATATACAGTATGTATTATGATAATAAAAGCGTCATTTATAAAATAAAAATAAAACGTTCGTCGTGTTAGTTAATTTTAATTGACAGTGGGATTGATATTTATTTTATTATTTTTTACACGCATTTTAAAAATATTCGTTTAACAAAATAAATTTGCCGACTTTTATAAATATCTCGTGTGATCGTTTTATGAAAGAAACATCGGCATTAATTATGTTTTAAATATGAATTGAATAGATGATTTATTTTTTTTTACATTCTGTTTTAATATTTACCATTTTGTTAAATTTAACTCTCAAAATTATAAAAAAAAAAAAAAAAAAAAAAAAAAAAAAAAAAAAAATTAAAGATATTTCTCGTTGGTAGAAATAGAAATATAATCAAAAACGCGGCAATGAAAGTCTACCACAGCGCGTTGATCTAATCCGCAAACGAGTTTGGGCACATCCCCTCTTTAAAAACTATGTCGCAACGATGTTGCGCGTGTCGCGCTAATAGAAGAAGAAATAAAGCCGGGTTAGACAGGACACTATACGCACGGGGAATATAAAAAGCGCAAAGAGTTGTTCAGCGGCTCGTTTTCCCTCGAAGCTCCGGGGGCGCGCGCGCGCGCGCGCGCGTATCGACATTTCGGGCGCGCAATAAATCACGCGACAGTTACGCTCCCGTGGAAAAACCATCTCGAAACCATTTATAGCGAGTCGAGCGCGGCGGGTGAAAGCGCGGGTGAAGCCATCGCTACGGTCCACGCGAAAGCCGCGAAAATCAAAACGGAGACGCGAGGAAGAAGTCGAGACCGAGGGAAAATATGAGATATAAAGTTTTACGAATAAACGTTTACCCTTTTGGCTGCTAATTTTAATCATAGCCGTCACGATGCAGTTTTTACTGTTATTTGTAAAGAGTTAATATATTTTATGAAAAAATTATTATAATATTTTTTAAAGAAAAAATTTTGCCTTTTTTTCTGAAAATATCACAAAAAAAGAGGATATTGAACTAATTATGATTTAATCTAAAAAGTATACCCCAATAAGCGCTTTAAATTTTTCTCCATTTAAAGAAAACTGCGGATAAAAGAAAAGACAAATTTACAAGTTTTTTTAATTCAAGCACCGTTTAATTAATCACAGAAGTAATTATTTTTCTGAAAAAGGTAAAAATTAATTAAAAGCGCTTTTTAATTTTTGTAATTGTGCAGGTTTTAATTTTTAACCTAAAGCTTTATTCGTCTTTTTTTTTAAAAGTGCTTTTATTAGTTTCTTTCATTAGTTTTAGATTAAATTAGCAAGAAAAATTTAAATAATAGTATTATTTTTGCAAAAGTAAATTTTCGTACCCAGTTATTATTTTTTTTTAACGTATTATACATATAAATTAGCAAAAGTACACATTTGAAATATTAAATTTCAAACGTATTCGGCGAATGAAATGAATATGAAATCATTATTAGTTAAATAAAAAATTAAAAGATGAATTTTTCGGTAGGCTGCTCGCACTGTGCTCCTTTATCAAAAAGGCGCTAAACAACGGACAATCAAAAAAAGAAAAAAAAAAAACGTGATCCTAGATAAAATTTAGCAACATCGGAGACGGATAAACAGCCTTGGCGAAAAAAAAAAAAAAAAAAAAAAACAACAAAAACAAAAAAAGAAAAAAAAGAAAAAAAAGAGAAGAAATGAGAGAGAAAATAAGACAAAGGAGCTGGTAAAATAATAGCCTCGACCGTCCTAATTCGAATAGATCAACGTCAGGACTCGCTCCAAAGAAAAATAAAAAGAAGGGAGAGCACGGAAGACCGAACGAAAAACGAATAAAGAGAGAAAGAGACACCTCCTTCGCGATGTATAGAGACGAATCGCTCAAATAGTCCTCCCTAAAAGTCACGAGGAGACGAGGGTCCCTCTACCGAAACTTTTTCTATACGCGTACGCACACATACAAGTAGCAGGTAGAGGCTCAGGTGACCGACGGATAAACGGAGAGAATCAATTTCCCTGGAACAGTCGCGCGCTAATAGCCAGCTGTGTATTCGATACTGATTTTAGTCGGCGATTGTACCTCTATTCGTCTATATGCGTATGTGATTGATTCGCGTATTGTTTTTGCTTTGAATTGCTGCTTATAACGATGTTATTACGCAAAATTAGGATATAATTTAAGTAACATTAATTATCGATAATTCGTTTGTTTGAAGGAAAATAAATTATTTGAAATGTAATAACGCAAGATAAATAATTTTTTTTTTTTTTTTTTTTTTTTTTTATTTAAAATTGTGAAATAAATTATTATTTTACTTGCAGAAAATAAATGATCGTTGGTTTTCGCGTTTCCATATAAATTTTTATATTAATTTAACAAATCAAGCTCTCAACACGATGTAGATATACAGACGATAATAAATATCAATCAATCATTCTTTTTTTTATCTTCGCTCTCTCAACAGTCCGTTTACGGAACCCTTTTTTTATTGGATGTTTGACGTTTCACTTTCGCAAAGGTTTGCTTTCGCAAGGGTAGCTTTCTCTATATCTCTCTCTCTCTCTCTCTCACGACCCTTCCTTTTTTCACGAGCACGTGCATTTTATATTGATTTGTTCGTTTATACAGAAATTGAAGACGTGTGTACGTATAAAATTTTTACCGTCCACGATTTTTATTCCATTCATTTCGCTCGACGAAAATCGAATGAAATTTGAAAACTTTCCAAAAAAATAAAAAAAAACGTTAATTCGAAATTTCGGTGTACAATTAATTTTTATCATAAATTCGAAATATCAATGTGGTTACGTTAATCGATGGCTCTAATATATTCCTTTAGTAAATTGGCGCTCGTAATTTTTACAAAGGTTTTCAAAACTGTTTCACAAATAGTTGAAATCATTATACATAAATCTCTTCCCTTTCGAATGATCATACGGGAAAGCCAAGTGGCACAACTAAAAGGGAGAATGGATTATCTCCAAAGAATCAGAGGGAGATAGTTGCACTCCTAATACTTGGACATCAGTCGCTCAAACGAATGTGTATATATGGTATGAGAGGAAAAGAAATGCGGACACAAGACAGAGAAAAATAGGGACGTGGATGGACAATGATTAGATTGGATGGGATTAAATCAAATTAGATTAGATTGCTTTTTATAAAAGTTAATCATTGAGGACAAAGATTCGTACGGAGTACACAGATAAATGAATGCAATTGCGATAGACGTTTGTAAACATTGATGAAATTAGTTGAAAAGTTACAAGAGTAATCTGTAAGAGCATAAATAAATTTTTGTGAGTATTGAATTTGTGCAAAATAATATTACTTTAATAATGAAAAACAATATTTTAAAAAAAGTCCAGATCGACAAACTATAAGTAATGCAAAGTATTGTCGAAAATTAAAGAACCTTAAAAATCGCTTCATCGCTTTATCAATGACCTAATAATAGGACAATTTTAGACAAAAAATAAACGTCCTCTGCAAAAATGCCGGGGGAATTGTAGGAAAAGAAAGAGAAAACAACGGCAGCATAACGTATTCTCTTTCTCTGTCTCTCTCTTTCTCTGTCTCTCTCTCTCTCTTTTGTACAACGGCCTTTATAATTTAATTTGATAGCCGTTGAATCGTGGCCGATCGTTTGGATCCACCCCTGACTTTCCCACGGTGTGGCGCTTTAAACGGCCGTCCCCATCGACGCCACCGCCGCCGCTGCCGTCGCCGGCACCCATTACTTCCGCCCGAGATATCGCGCCGCGTCGATTCTTCGCGTTCGTTCAATTATCGCGAGTCAGCTGGCCCTTTTGCCGGGGAAATTTGATTATCTCGCTCTCTCCTTTACGATCGCGCAATCCGCACGTGTCTTACGTCTCCTCTTCCATCCCCTCTTCTTGCTTCTTACAATTCCCTTTTATTGACTGCGATGCGCATACCCGGCGGTTATCTTATTTCTCCTCTCGCTTTGTGCTTGATTTTCAGCGGGAAAATTTTTGAATTATTCAAAGCTCAAAAGTTGTGAGCGTAGAATTACGCGATTGCGAATTTTCGACATTATATTTTTTAAATGGAATGCTTGTAAATAAATTATAGTAAAGTGTTACTTTACACCTCTCAAGTTTAGAATTTAAATATGGAAAAAACGTATAAATATAATTTTAATGATATATCGTGTCTATATTAGCGCAAATAATTTTTTAAATGAATTTATTAAAGTAACATAAACATTCTTGACTTTAATCTAATAAAGCTTGTAAGGGAAAATTCTCTCTTTTAATCTTCTTTAATCTTCTTTTCTATCACATCGACATGATCCATCTGATCGATATTCGCCCGGAACTCTTCGCTCGATTCCACGCGTTTCTCAAAGTGGAATCATTCACCTTTTGCCTGACTTCTATTTATCATTACGTACTATATTTTTTCTTCCTTTTTTTTTATACGCATCCACACACGCCTACAGAGTTTGGAGCACTGGACGCCAGCACGACCAAGTTTCCGCGACGCGTTTAATGGATTTTTAACGCGAAATTTATTTTCCCTGCGAATTCCCATGGCGAGTGAGTACGTCTCGTATACGTCGTGGATCGCCTCCATTTTTACGATTGATGGCATAATCGAAAGGTGTAGTTCGATAGGAAACCATATATAGAAAAATCGTTATTTTTTTTGTTTGCGACTTTCTTTCTCTTTCTCGCTTGTTATTTTTTTTTTTTTTTTGTATTTCTGACCATAAAAAAAAAAGAAAAAAATATAAAAAATAAAAGGAAAATAAAACAAACAAACAACAACAAAAATTGATTTATAAAAGTTTGTGATCGTTACGTTCATGTAAATCTCAATTTTCGGCCACTCGTGATGGAGAAAAAAAAAAAAAAAAGGAAAAAAAGGAAAAAACGAAAGAAGAAAAAGGCCGACGAAAACGGAAAAAAGATAGCGCGAATTCACACACATGCGCGGAAATACGCGCGAGTGGAGAGTCGAAACGAGCGATATATATCTCGGGACGCGCAGCTTTTAATAGACCAATAGCTCGGGCTCTCTGCGAAATTTAATAGTTTCGTCTTCCGTAAAAGCATTTTCACGACCTACCCCTTCCCCCCCACCCTCTTCCTCACCCCAGCCGCAGAGAGAATGCCGGTTCTACCTCCCACCCGTATCTCCATCTCTTTTTCTATCTCTCTCGCTTTAGCGCGCGCGCGCACGCGTTCACTCTTTGGCATCGGCCGCAGCGGAAAATTGAAACACGAGAATGCCAATAATCGATTCGTCGGATTCCGCTGTGTGTTCGTTGCCTCTCCCTGTCCCCCCTTTCCACCCCCTCCGTCCTAGTCTCTCCTCCACTCTCGCAGCGCGACTGAAATTTCGAATTCTGGGACAGACGCTCGGCTCCTCTCCCCACCTCCGTCTCTCTCTCTCTCTCCGCGTTAACTCCACGTGGAGTGGAAGGGATGAGGCCTTGCGGTATTGAGGTTCGGCGATAAGTGATCGCGCGGCCCGGGCTCGCTTGAAACTGTAATTAATACCTGGCCGCTTCGTTTGAGCCCGTGACTTACGAGGCTGTCGACCCTCGGGTTTGCGCGCGCGTTCGCCCACACGCTCGGAATTACCGGCTGAGCGAAACTACTGCGCGTCGTTCGCTTTCTCTCCCTCTCTCTCTCTCTCTCTCTCTCCACCTTCTCGCTACTTCTCGTGCGGGTGGTCCTTCGGCGCCTCGGTCATTTGTTATCGGACCAAGTTTCCTGCGACTTCCTAACCTTTCTACCCCATCCCTTCTTCTTCTTCCTCCTATCGCACTTTCTCTCTCTCTCTCTCTCTCTCTTACTCGCGCCTCGACTTTAACGCCGTAGCTAGTTCGAGCTGCCGCTTTCTCGCTTCTTGCGAGCTGCCTGTCGAGATAGTCTGTTACTACTTGAGGATTCAGTGAAGGTTCGCTATGAAGTACATACGTGTATGTCTACCTAAGTATCTACTATATGTGTGGTATGTGTAAAGAATGGATTTGGATAATTTACTTTCTCATTTTCATGCTTTGCAAATTTTTTTCTAACGATTTAAAATTTTTATTTGATTTTTTAACGCGATCAAAAAATTTATCGAGAAATAAATTTTTTTTAATAAAAAATGAAAAGCAATTGTTAAATAGTAAGATTTGTATTAAATTTCTAATAAAGAAGCTTTTTAAGTTTTATTACCCATCAATCTTTCAAATAAAAGTCTCATCAAAAAATAAAGTATCTAATTAACGTCAGTCTTAGATGAAATTTATTACGAGTAATTAAAGATCCACTGAAACCTAAATCCATCAAACTTTGATCTGGCGATCTGCGGCTTATATAAAAGTTTATCGCGACATCTCATTAAACGAAAACAATCAATAAATTATTTAACGTGATAAATTTTTATTTTTCGTAAAAGAAAAAAAAAAAATTGATTTGAAAAACAAATTATTTATTTATTTTATCATTTTAAAAATTTTTAGTTTTAATTTTTATTCCTGAATGGTTAATTAATTGATTCGAAATCAGAAGTCTCGAAATTTCTCCGATTTTCTCAATGCTAATTTCTTATTCGGTCTCTTTCTCTCTTTGTATTTCCCTTAATCTTCCGTCCTCGTTCTACCCTTATTCTCCGAGACGTTGCCCTTTTCTTTCCGCGCAACGCTCGCTTCGCTAAAGCCGAAGGTCCCTTCGGCATTTGTCGTACCAAATTCAATCGGAATTCAATGTGACTTTTCTCTCTCTCTCTCTCTCTCTCTCTCTTTCTCTCTTTCTTTCTCTTTTTCTCTTGCCTTTCTTCTTCTTTTGTTTACTTTCTTCGTCTCTACGTCAAGGAAGGAGTTACCCAGTGATCGTTCGTACGGCACTTGGCGGATTTTCGCTTGCCAACTTTACGAGGATTGTGTTTTTGCCGGCGTCGAGAACTAATGATGCCGATTAAGTAAATGTCGAATCGGCTAAGACTGTACATTCGTCTCATCCGTATATCGATAAGATCTCATTAGCTCGATTTTTAAGCTGACTTTCAGTCTCCTTTTATACGAAATTTTTATAAATCGGATCCCGTTTATCGCAGTGCCAATCGATATTATTGAAGAAGCAGAGGGCAATAACAATATTAAAATAGTATTGAAACAAATTTTATTTATAAATAATAATAGATGTATATTTTCAAATTGGTCAACTTTCTTATGCCTTTCCCTTTTAGAGATACGCCTGTGATATACCATCATGGTAAGCGAAAAAATAATTCAACGCGTTTTAAAACGCCATAAATATATTTTTACAACTCTAGGTAATATATATATATATATATATATATATATATATATATATATATATATATATATATATATATATATAAAAAAGTAATAAAATATAAGCAATGAATAATTTCTTTTGTTTGTCCAGCATTTCGCGATTGATAAAACTCATATCGGCCCGTAAATTATTTACTTACAAAATGACTTTTTGCTGCTCATCTTTTTCCCATTAATGCCACGAATCGAATAAGCATAAATAAGGTTGATTCTTCCTTACGGCACATAAAACGAGCGGAAAAATAGTTTAAAAGCCTCTTAAAAACAATTACGCTTTGGGCTAAAACAAAACAAAAACAAAAAAAAAAAAAAAAACAAGAATTCTGAGTATATTCGTCCGTTATACCTGAGCCGGTATTGAACAAAAAATGCCCTCTTTTTCATACCACTTTTATAAAACTTTTATGAAAATTGATTAAAAACCGTAAATTTTTTTAATCTCAAATCGAAGAGAGCCGGAGAGGGACGAGCGCGAACGGCTTTTAAAAAAAATCAATATCACACCTTTCTACAAAACGTTTCCTCGTCAAACTTCATCAAGCGAGCCTCCCGCTCTCTTTCTCCGCAAACAAAACAAAAGCAAACTAGGCACACAGCCGTGCGCGTGCAGCCAAAAGAAACCAGTCGACGTTACAACGCGTCAAGCAAAAGTCCGATGCTCCGACACAGAACGCCGGCCGATCGTAATCGCCGTTCCTGTCACCTTTGTACACAGTCGAGGGGAGACTCGACTCGACTCGAGCCATTCTACCTGAGCCTCGAGTTCGAGTAATCCTAAGGGGAGACACGCACGCCAAGGTGCGTGAAACGTAGCCTACAGACTGCTCGAAAGTTAATTCTCGAGGGACGAAATGAGCATGAAATAGGGTGATTTATTGCGCTGGACGAACGCCTCGGAGAAATTTGTTTTTCGTAACCCTTGTGCAATGAATATATGCACGTATCGATAATTATTTTATCGATGCGCAAATCTGAACTTCTCAAAATTTCTTCGTAAAGAAACGAACGTTATTGATAATATTGAACATGACGAAACGAAACTTTTGCCAATGAGCGAGGAAAAATACACGCGAGCCGTCAAACGCGATGAACCAAACACACTGCGTGAGTGAATTCAACCTTTACCGCAGCGCTTTGGATGCCAATGCTGTTGCAGCGCGTAAAATAATAGCTCGCTATAGCTCGCGCGCCTTCAAAAGGTGTGCGCTTATACCGAGGAGAAAGAGTCGCGGAAGCTTTCGAAACCCCAAGAGCGTTCGTGTGTAACGCACGGCTTCCTACATATTACGTGGATATTGATTAAACTTACGCCCAACTCACTCTCTCTCTCTCTCTCTCTCTCTCTCTCTCTCTCTCCCTCTTTTGATTTAGGTGTAGTAGCCACGTACATGGATATAAATGTAGGATAGAGGGCGCGCGCGCGCGCACACGAAAAGAGCTTTCGAAGGGGATACGGCTTTGCGGATAGGACAGAGAGGGAGAGAGCGACCGCTCGGCAATTAATATTATTTATCGACGTCTTAATCGGCGGGTTGTATCTAGTCCCTCCCACACGTCCACGCACAGGTGTGCGCGTGCTTCTAAGTGTAGGTATGCACCTACACGACGGTACCGGCGAATGCTCTTGTGGTCTCGAGGGCTTGAGGTGGTTTTGCGTTAAAGAGGGTGCTTAAGGTACGGAGTGCGCGCAAATTCCTCGTCCTCGTTTCCAAAAGAGAGACGGAGAAAATACTGCGGTGTACTGACTTTTAGAGGACACATACGAGGCGCAAGGATGAATGCGTAAAATTTATTCCCGATTAATTGAAAGCGCGAACAAGTACGCAACCAACCGAATGCTAACAAAGAAGATTTTTCAGTATTTTTTTTATAAAATATTTGCTTTTTAATGAATAATTTTGCGATGGAAAAGATTAAAATTACATTAAATATTTTAAAATCTTTTATAAACTTTTAAGTGAGCTTTGAGAGGTTTTTTATTTAATTTTTCAAACGAATTTAATAATTTTCAAAAAATTTTTCAAAATCCTTTGAATTTATAACTTACGGAGAAATCGTAAGCTTTGAAATTAATAATTATATTCGAAATCATAGAAATTATTCATTTCTAACAATTTAATATATAATTTCTAGAATGTATAAAAACATAATTTGTGTAATAATCAGATATATACATACATACCTACATACATGTATTATTTTTACAAAGAATTTTGGTTTATTTTTCACAGGTAAAGATAATTATTTTTATTCGAAAGATGAATAAAACGAGTTTCAAAGAATCAAATATATAATAAGCTAAAGGGTATATTTTTTCTAAAATTTACGTTATATTAAATAAAATGACACAGTACGAGTAAAATTACGTCACAAAAATACATACGCAAATAAAAAAAAATTCGAAACATTAAAAATTTTAATACTCCAAAAAAAAAAAAAAAAATAAGTTAAAACTCAAACGTAACAGTAGTTGCAAACAGAAGGTTGAAAATTGAAAAAAAAAAAAAAAAAAAAAGATTAACGGAATAAAAAAATACTTTTCAACGATAAATTCACAAAAATGCGAAAACCTTCCAAGATTTTTTTACCCGTTCGCTCGCGAGTAACGCGTCCGCCGTATTCGTAATCCAAAAAAAGCATTTTTCCTTTTTCCGGGCCATCGTGAAATCGAGGCGCTGAATTTTTTTTCCTCTCGCTCTCTCGCCCGAGAGCTCGGCTCGTCGTCGTCTCTCACACTTCGCGCTGTGGGAGGAGAGAAAGAACGAACGACCGACGGGCTGACTGCAGCCCGACTTCCACCACTGCGTCCGTCACGCTAGCCGCGTTGGAAAGGAAGTATGAAACGAGCGAGAAGGGGAATAAAAAGACGTCCGACCAGCAGTCGATCGCCTTTTCACGACTGCTCAACTTTTCTCCCGCCTAAAGTGTCGATTGGGGAAATATATATATTTCTTTTTTTTATTTTTTTTTTAATTATATTTAAAATGTTTAGTATGGATATAATCAACGATGTACTTGGTTAACTTATTGTTGAAAAAACTAGTTTTAATTTTTAAGTAATTTTAAATAATTAAAAAGTTTTGATTAGAAAATTATCATTAATAGGGACAATTAAATTTATAAATATAAACTAATTTAATAGTTAATAAGATGCATTTTATTATATTAATTTTAATAGTCTAGTTATAAACAATAAAATGTTGATTATTTTCTGTTTTAGGTGTGTATCATTAAAATTAATTAACGAGGCCGAGTACCGTATTATAATCTATGTAAGTATTTATCTACGAAATACATTTGCCGTTAATGCTAAAGTTTTTCATAAAATTAATTTTATGTCAATTAATAATAAGATATACCGAGAATCAAATTTAATTTTTATCTATTAATAAACAGTTACATTAGTTAAATTACTTTGAGCGACTTTCGAGTATTCCATTCCCTTACAATTCAGTAGAAGTCAGATTTTCAAAAATGGACGCGGAAAGACTCCTGAGTAATATCAAGGGGTTAGCTTTAATGAAAAGACCTCAAAAACACGGAAAAACAGAGAAATAATTCAAGCTTATAATATTCTATTCAACGATGAAGGAATGCGCTCGAGGAGAGATAGAGTGAGAGAGAGAGACAGAGACAGAGACAGAGATAGAGAGAGACTCTATTCGTTATAATCGCAAAGGGCACACGATGAAAGCAAAAGGAGAGAACGAAAGAGAGTCAAAGTCGATCTTCTCAAGACAAAGACAGTATGTGGATGTACGTATCTGCGCGCGCGCGCGAGCGTGTGTGTGTGTGTGTGTGTGTCAGTGTGTGTGCGTATGTGTGAAGGATACGCGTAGGAGAAAGCGCTCGCGCGAAACGCGCGGAGATGGAGGCAGACCGAAGGTCGAAGATTTACTTCTAAATTGAAATTCCAACGGTGGAATTGAACCTCTCTCCGTACGCGCGCGACCGCGTTTCATCCTTTCTCCCTTTCTACTCCTCTCTACTCCTTCTTGCTCTCGCTGCACTCAGTCGGTTTCTTCTACCGTTGCTTGCTCCTCGCTTTTCTGTACCATTTCCCTGCGTACTTATATTCTGCCCGAGCCAGCCGATAACTTAGCTCGATTCATGCTTAATTTTTTTTCTTTCTCGTTCTTCGCGACGAAAAAGAGGGCGAATCGATTGCGATGCTTTATTTTAACGAACTTTTATTAGTCAAGGTCGAAAATGCGGTCAGCTGAAGAAATAATTTTTGCCTCTTTGATATTTTTAAAATTATTTTTTTTTTTTTTTTTTTTTTTTTGTTTTGCTGAGTTAATTTTTCTGTGAACTTTTTCCAATTACTTTTTTTGTTTTATTCTTTATTCAATAGATTTTATACAAAGTTTTACTTAAAAAATTTACCTTTATGTTAGTATTGTAAAAAAAAAGAAGAAAAAAAAATTTTAATTTTAATAAAAATGTACATATAAATGAGAGAAAATTATTTTTATTAATTATAATTTTAATTATTTAATTTTAAAATTTTTATTACACTTATTAAAATAATATTATTGTGGTAAAATTTTAAACCGCTTTATTTTTAAATAAAATTGATAAAAAAAAATATTAAATGAAATGATTATAAAAAATAATTCCATTAAAAATTTATTTCATCGAATTGTAGGAAGCTATAAAAGTAAAAAATAAGTTAATTCATCATAAGCTAAAATTTAAAATGACAATAAATTGACAAAAGTTAATAGCCCGATCAAAATTCAATTCACGCGTATACTACACAAATCAAAGCGATACGAATTTCGGATTTCTTTAGACATAACTTTCTTACCATGAATAAGGAGAAAAGCCGAAGAAAAATAAATGATTTGTATGAGAAAAAAGATAAGAAAATGCTTTCGTTTCGTCGTAAATCACATAAACAACATTTCATCATTCCTTCGCTGTTGGAATAAGAAGGTGAAACTTTGAGAATTTTTGGAAAAATAAGTTCCAGTCGTGAAAAGCACTCGCAATTTTCCTTTCCCCCTCTCTTTGTCCTTCCCCTTGATTTCGAGCAAGGAAAAATTCTGAAAAATCCATTTGAAGGTTCCGCGTGACAAAAACTTTTGTACAACTTTTGCGAAGCTTCTTCGGTGCTGTGGGGAAAAATTCAAGGGAAAGAAATACATACAAAGGAAGGCCACAATATGTATCCGTAATAAGAAAAGATGGTAAAACTGAAAATCATCGTGCCCGAGACCGAGAAAAGTCTGGAAAAAGTGTTTTGATTGTCGTAATACGTTTTCTCGTTAGAAAGTTTAAAATGAAATTCTTCGGCAAACGAAAGACTAAGTATTTAAACTTTTATAGATTTAAAAAATTTATTTCGTTTATTTCAGTAGCGAAGGAATCGTGGAAAAATAATAAAATAAGTGTATTTTGTATAAAACTTTTAATAATATTACTTTTACTTTATTTACAAATATTATTAAATTTCATAGTTATGTATATATGACGGACATTTTCTTATTTCTATTATCTTTTTCTATAAATACGTTATTCAAAATATTATTCTTGACAAATATTTTTAAAGGGTATACATTTTTAAAAATTTTAATTTTCTCACATCTTTTTTCTCCGAGTCGGTTCTGATTTAAAAAAAAAACAAAAAAAAAAAAAAAATATCACTCACTACGAATATCAATCACCATTTTAAAATATTCAACAGAGCCATTTTAAAAATAAAACATCGCAACGCGTTTTCAAAAATATTATTTACAACAAAGTTAAAATAATGCGTCGCAGAACACATAGGCTCGGCGAGAAGAAAGATCAGTGACCCAAAGATGGATGAAAAGAGAAGAACCGAACAAGTTGACATAAAAAATAACGCGGCAAGGCAAATAAGCGAGAGAAAAAGAGAAGTGGAGAAAAAAAAACGCGAGGGATACGAATGAAGAAGTAAGAACAGAAAGAGAAGAATACTAGGAAAGGCTCTTTCGGCATTTACGCTCGGCTGCGGCAAGAATGAGCACCGCGGCGGTGGAAAAAAAGAGAGGCAAGAGAGAAGGAGAGAGAGAGAGAGAGAGAGAGAGAGAGAGAAAGAGAGAAAGAGATAGTGAACTCGAGAGCAAAGTTTACGCTGGAAATAAATTTTTCGCGCAAACGTAATGCCTCCAGCGAAAAGCCCGACTTAATTCCAAGCGCTCGCTCTCACGCGCTTCGGGCTCGCGCGCGGAAGTCACCTTAAAGATTGGAATCCTTTTTTCATTCTCTTCTTTGCTCGCGTTACTTTTTTTATTATTTCTTACTATTTTTTTTTCTGCCTCTGCGCCTTCGCTTATAGTAGAACGGATTGCACGGGTATGTTTGCGAATCGGTTATCGAAATGGCTTTTTCAAGTTCGATCGATGCTTGATTGAAACATTTTTTCGCGACGTAAAGCTTTCTCGCGAATTTCGTTCACGTCGGTGATATTAATGGTAATGTCGAAGAGATTTTATTGTATATTTTTATCGAAATGAATGATAAAAAATAATCTTAAAATTCACCTTTATTTAAACAAGTTTACAAATCCAAACGTTCGTAAGCTCGACTTTACCTATAAATAAATAAATTTCATTTGGTTACTTAGGCAAATCGACGTTTCGTACTCGGCGAATCAGTGAGCGATTCCGCGAACACAAAAGCACCATCGAGCATAGCTTAACGTTTATACACATTTAACGCTATTTACACATTCTGGATTATACAGACTCGCGTAGGTAAAACGCGAGCCGTTCGAGCTATTACGGGAAACATGCCAAATAAGCCAAAGCAAACATCGAGGAAGCGACCTTCTTAAAACACTCGATTTATATCAAGCATCGAACGCCGAATAGCAAATTGTCAACATCACGTAAGAGAGAGAGAGAGAGAGAGGGGGGGGGAGAGAGAGAAAGAGACGCGCGTGTATGTATATACGCTATCGACGTTACCGCTAACAACATTTACCAACTGGGCTGGATATCGGGCGCCGCGTGCGTCTGTAAGCGTGTGCCGTTATTATACATTGTAACTGATGATGGCTCTCTTGAATTTAACCGTTCACTATCCCTTCCTCCCAAACTCTCTCTCTCTCTCTCTCTCTCTTCTACCGGCCTCAAGAGAGTCAGAGAGAAGCACCAAACACACAAGAGACTACCGCGGTTGACATCGAAAACCAGATATAGATTCAATCCAATTCAACCGTATCGATTTTATAGCTTCACCGCTATATGCATATATATGACCCTGTGTATGCACTTCTCTTCTACTTCATTGTTTTAAGTGTTTCTTTGTCATTTTTTAATGTTTCCTTTTTTTTTTTACACACTTTGGCTTTTTCGTCTTTTTTCTTTAATTTTTAATTTTTATTAAATGCCTTTTATTGAATTATAACAAATTTTACACGAGCACCAAAAAATATCTAAAATAGATGTTTACAGTTACTTTAAAATGTCATTACAACGATAGGTAAAGTGTTAAAATAATATTTAAGATGAATTCGTTGTAATATATAATAAAATACTTTTTTAGAAAGTCAATTTTTTAAAATATAAATGTCATCACCTAATTATGACAGATAATTTTAACTACTATTTTAAATTTCGTGCGCAGAATAAACATTTTTTTCTCCCTCTCTCCTTTACAAAATGTTCATCCGAGCGAGCCTAGCGTTAAGCACGAAAGGGTCAAAAACTCGGAGCGAACGAGAGCAAAAAGGAAACGTGACGGTAAAAAAAAAAAAAAGATAAAAAAAAAATAAAACAGGGAAAAAAGGAACGCTAGCGAGCTCGGGCGTTAACACACGAGAGGCAGGCGGTCGTCGACGCTTGTGCCAGCCCACGAAAAAGGTCCGCGAGCGCGGGGTTCAGACCCCGTATACACACACACACATACACACGCTCACGCTCACGCTCACACCTATATATAAACGCGCAGCAGCGAGTCATGGCGTGCATCGGCGCCGTGATGAGGTCGAAAACTTGTAAAACGAGTCGCGCCCACAATAAATAGCGACGATAATGTTGTTGAAATAATTTGCGTCCACGTATACATATATACATATATATATAAATATGTACATGCGCTTGTGCTAGCAGCGATTCTCCGTATAAACGACGAGAAACGATTAAGCGCGGAGAGTACGCGCACATCAATGGCTTGCGTAACGCCAGTTGCGCAATTAGGCGATAATTTGAAAAGGAGAAGGAGCTCGAAGTTATACTTTAAAACTGAATTTATAGATGTTTGTGTGAATAGTCCTGCTTGCGTAACGAGCTTGCCGAGCATTTATTTATTTCTTTTGTATCTCTGTTCTTTTTTTTTTTTTTTTTTTTTTTTTTTTTACGAGCAAATCCGGCGTATCGATTTTATCGATAGACATCTATTTTAATAATTGCGAGATTAGAAAAGTATACGTAACGAAGTTTTATACAATTTTGATCTAATTTGCGATTTAAATGCTATAAATTATGTATGTATGCGGCGCTCGGGTATTTATAAATGTTTTCCGATGCGACATAAAATCAACGATGATTTGATTCGCAGACTTGATTTATTTTAAATAGACGTTAAAGTGTAAAATAAATATAATTCATTATGTGCGGTGTATTTTAAAAATAAAACCTTTTTTGTTAACTTTTCCAGTAATTTAACAAATTTTTAATTCAAATCGTATATTATATTTCATTTATTAAAAATGGTCGTTTTGCTTTATTAAATCACAGTTATATTTGTGTCGTTTAACAAATATGTGCAGTAAAATAAAAACATACATGCGGTTTAGCGACCGTATCTTTTCCAATCAACGCGATTAAAAGCTTTATTTTGTTGCTCCAATACTAATATAATTACATATGGTTAATAAAATTTTACAAACAAATGTATACATAAAACTCTTTTTGTTGAATAATATTAATCTATTTTTAAAGCATTTACTACTATAAAATAGATTAATATTATTATATTATATATAATAACTATATTTGTTAATTGAATTTACGAGTTATCATAAAATCAATAAAACATCGTTTCTACTTTAAGAACATTAAAATAACATATAACTTGGTGGAATTTTGTTGTTAAATATAAATAAATAAATAAATAAATAAATAAATAAATAAAAAAATAAATAAATAAATATATATATAATTAAGCATCAACTTCCTTTTAAAAGCTAAAACTTTTATCAGACTCATCGTCGACACAATGCTCGAGAGTCAGCTCGAGTGCAAAAGTAAAAAAAGAGAAAAAAACACGCAGATCCAAATTTACTTTATCGCAAAACTCGCGACTTTCTCGCTAGAAAAGCAAATAAGAATAAAACCGTCGAAGCCGAAAGGTGCGAGAAAAGAGAGACAATCCAATAATTCACTCTCAATCTGTGTCTATCAAAGCGTTTTCATCTCCGAAGAAGTGGAAGAAGTGCTGCTAGTCCTCCCTCTCCGTATTATCACCCCTTTGTAAGAAGAAGCAGAGTAAGCGCATTGTCTCAGGACCAAGTTTTAAGAGTCCCTTTCTCTCTCTCTCTCTCTCTCTCTCTCTCTCTCTCTCTCTCTCTCTCTCTCTTCCTCAGTCTTACTCGACTACGTCTGGCCAGGAAATAATCGCATTTGGTACGCGGTCGAGGCGGCGATACTCGAACGATCGGGTCGACAACGACGACGACGACTGCGGCTGCACTTGCTGCTTACCCGAGACCCGTTAAGTGGCCGGTCTGTAAATACGTTATCACCTGTCCCTCGTCGACTAAACTTCTCTCTCTCTCTCTCTCTATCTCTCTCTCTCTCTCTCACCGTGTTTACGACCCGACTGGTACTCTCCGCTCTTTCTTTTAATTGGATCCGACTTCAGTTCTTATGTTTTTTTTTTACGTTCGGGGTTGACCCTGAAAAGAGAGAAACTTTTAAACTCTTCTGATAAAAAATACTCGAATAATTGTCTAGTCGGCTAAAGATAATGAAACTGTAAATTACACTGTTGGAATGAATTTCAAAATTTCTCCGCTAAGAGAACGAAAGATAACCAATCAGAAATTTGGTATGCGAAGCGAGAAAAGTTACACATCGATAAATTTAAATCAAGAGAAAGAGAGAGAGAGAGAGAGAGAGAGAGAGAGAGAGAGAAATGGTGAGTCAAATTAAACTACGTACTTTCAAACTCGAATATTATCCAAGACCGCAACGAACAGTAGTTACATTACAAATTGAGTCAGACAATCTTCCAATAATTTTACTTGAGGCTCGGTGACCGGTTAACTACTCAAATTCGTACTGATTTTGTCCCCTCTTCATTTTCATCTTCACCGTATATATAAGTATCCAAAATACATTCTGAATTAAACTTATTTAATAACTTCAAATATCAAACTAACTCCAAGTTTGAAAGGGAGTCTTCGCAAATTTCGTAAAATCTTATGGCAATGGAAAATTAAGATATGCGTAGAAAGTAATTATAATTATAATTTGATTTGAAAAAGTTTAAATGAAAATATTACCAAAATACAAAATTGAAATGCATACATCAACATTTAATTTTTTACGACAAAATATTTTACGCTGAAATTTCGAAAGATGAAAGAAAAAAAAAAAAATATATACAAAATGCTAGAATCAATGAAAGCTTAGAAAAGGCAGCGAGAACGCGCGGCAAAGCGAAAAGTCAGAGCTGAGGCAAGTGCCGAGATAAAGTGAGAGAGCAAGTCGTCGGGAGAGGAAACGGAGCGAGGCAAAGGCTAGGAAACTTGCAAATCGGCCTATACACCGGTCCATCGAGCAACACACAGCGGGAGCGGCAGCGGTAACCTCGTCGAAACTCGTTACCGAATCGTCGAGTGCGGTTTTCTTTACCCTACGCCCTCTCCTTCTATTTTCACGAAGTATCTCGTCTTATCGAGCCGAACCGCTCGCGCGCGAGGCCAACTTGTGCCACGCGAAAGTTCGAATTGAAATATTAATTGGTCCAAGAGTCGAGAGGCCGGAAGAAGGAAGGGGAAAAGCGTTGGGGTGAAGCCGTTACCGACGCAGCGCGATATATACATAAATACATATATATATATATATATATATATACGCACAAGAAGCGTGCAGCAAACCTCGAAAGTGACTCTTTGGGGGTTAAAGAGTAGGTAGGTCGGTTCGTTAATGTACACAAAGACTGATTTTTTCCCTCTTTCTTTTTATTTTTTTTTTTTTTTTTTTTTTTTTTTTAATGGTTGAAGAAAATTTTGGTAGAGTTGAATTTCGTCGGATGAGGGCTGGTAAACGATACCTTTTTTGCTTTTAAATTTTTAACATACCTTTTGTTTGACATTTACTTTTTTTTTATTTTACACCAAGTTCGATTTAAAAGTTCTTGCAAACATAAAATTCAATTTTTCGAGAAATTTGAAAAATGAAAACGAAGTGAAATATTAAATTCTAAAATAATTAATTAATAATATCTTGCCGCAGTTATCGAAATAATGATAATAAATATGATTATTTTACTAGACAGCGTTAATAAAGTTACTTTATTATCAGTCATATGATAAATATTTAATAATAATAAAAAAGATTTTTTTTAATTTATAAACCACTAAACTAATTCTAATAAGCAAAAATTCCTCTTGAAAACAATTTTTTATGCGATACGGGAGGAAGTATGTCGATTGAAATTGTTATTTATATATAGAAAGTTAGTAAAATCAATTTTAAATATGTGCATTTATTACCTGTAAAATTTTACTTAATTAATGTCAATTACGTACATTTTTTCAATTTCAGTAATAATTTTACAAACTTCACTAAACAAAAATAAAAAAAAATAAAAAATTGAATCATTTTGAAACTGGTTAATTTCAACGTCGCTACTCTTTTAATTTTTTTTTCATGCAAGCTACAAACACATCTTTAGTATCTGCGCAAATTGCCTTTCACGTACGAGTATATCCAACCGCTGAATTTTTCAATTTTCCGCAAAATTGTAGTAGCGCCAGCTTCGTTACTTCAAAAGAACTAATCCAACACTAATTGTCATTTCTACATTTTCCACTTTTGACACCCATCCCTCGAGCCCGAGGGCCCACACACGTACACACAGAAAAAAAAAGAACACATACCCTTCCTACCTAATCCTGGAAGCCTCTAGCTCTTGCAAAGCCAGCAACAGCTCGGTTTGACGTCAGGCCGCGCGAGATTTAGGACTGTTTAATATCCTCCACCCTCCTTTAGGACTACAGAGAGAGGGTCTTGGTCGTCCTGGTCGAGGAAGCTAACCTCCGCCTCCTTTACCGCGAGGGAGAGAGAAAGAGAGAGAGAGAGAGAGAGAAAGAGAGTAGGAGAGCTTTGGACGGAACGAACGGTCGCAATTAGCGCGGCTCAACTTCGCTGGATTAATTAAGCGGTTTTTGGACGGGGCTGTGCAAGAGAACCCGGAGTAAACGGAGGCAGGGGAAGTCGAAGTCGCGATCGGGGTTAGGTCAAGTCTCTCGGAGCTTACTCGGCAGTCGGACGAACGCCTCTTGCCGCTGGCTCCGACTGACCTCGGTTTAGAACCGAATGATCTCTCTCTCTCTCTCTCTCTCTCACACTCTTCCTCTCTAGCAGGTTCGCCCCCGCGTAAATACACGGATGATACCCGTCAATTATGGACTACGGTTGGCTACCTGGCCTAGTTTACCTTAATACTACGGGTTTAAGAAAATGAGGCACATGCTTTTTTTTCTTTGACTCGAGAGATTGAAGCGGTTAAGAATCGTTTCAATACAGTTTTAAAGATAATTAATTAAAATAGCGAATTGTTTTATTTAGTTTAAATATGTATCCTATAAAAATGATATGTTTTAATATTAAATAAATAAATAAAAACATATCTATTTAATAATTTTATTTAATATTACATTAAATTCATTACAATTATTTTACAAGCAAGATCTCTATTCACTATTGTTAAACAGAAAAAAAAATTAATAGATGTATGCTTGGAATCTCGTTATAAAAATATACTCGAGTTTATTTATCGTTGAAAATATATTCTTATGAAACATAACACTGATGAATTTCTCACGAATACATTTGTAAATCTTAATACAGCTCAATTTCTATTTATTATCAGAGAAATTCGTCGTTTTTACATCCATCGATCGGACTTTCGTTCCTTATAAGCTATGAAATTACCATAAATCCACCATAAATCAATCAACCTAATATGTAGTCCCACATAATATCACCAACAACATCCTGTGGAAAAGAGAAGAAAAAAATAAAGAACCACACATTCTAGCGTTTAATAAACCATTTTCTCATTCGTCCAACCAACGACCTTCGAGGATGTATCTCTCTTTGCTTCTAATGATGTTTCCATCCATCTCTATCCGTGAATTAATCCCCCTAGCACCTGAACGTTTCGAAAGAGACAGATAGCAAGGCGAGCGCGCTACGGTGAGAATTAGGGAATGAGAAACGGAGAAGTAAAGGCTCTGTACATGGTGGAAAGCGAGAGACAAAGAGGAAGACAGAGTTAGAGAGAGAGAGAGCTAGAGAGAGAGAGAGGTGATTATTAGAAGCTGAGGTTTCTACCCGGACGGCTGTCGGTCCGAGTTGTAGACGCTACTGTGGCCGCCCACCAAAGAGCATGAAAGACGGCCATGTTGTAGCTGTTCATGCGAGCGCGTGCACTCTTGTGTGTGTGACTTTGTGTGTGTGTGTGTGTGTGTATGTGTGTGTGTACGAACGTTGTTCCTGAGATAATTAATCTTAAACGAAACGTGCCCGCTAGATTCGCTTAAACGTCGACTGTCGCCTTTGCACCGAAACAATATATAATGTAGAGACGCGAGACAGAGTTTGAAATACATTCTGCCTTTTGCTTTTGTATGTGTTCCCTTTTTTTACTGTATATTACAAAACAAAAAAAAAAATAAAAAACATGATTATTTAAAAATTAATGAATTACCGAGTTTCTCATATTAATTTTTGTTGTATTTGAATGATCCATTAAACTTTTTAATTGAATATGTTTCACCGAGCATGCTACGAATACCTTTTCGAGTATTTTTAAAAAGTTCATAAAATTTTTATTGGAATTTATTAAAACATAATGGATGTGGAATATAGTAAATAATGAAAAAGAATTTATATTTAAAAAAAACTTTTGAAATTACTAAAAATAATTCCTTTCCAATATGAAATAAATTTTTACAAGGAATAGGTATCATTAATTTTACATATATGACACACACACACACACACATATTTTTAACTTTATTTAATTGGATATGCGACACATTTTTAACGAACATTCTGAAGAATGGCTTTTACCAATTTAAAATTATTGAATTATATTTCAATGAAAGAATTTTCATCAACAAAACTAAATTATTTATTACACTTTTGTAAGTAACCAATGAAAAATTAACCCGTATAGTCTCATAAAATTTAATTATTAGAAGCATGAAAATAATTTATGCATAAAAGAATCAACAGCTTTATATATCTCGGAAATTCAAATAAAAATCGAAATAAGAGTCAAACTTTATACAGCAAAACATGTAAAATATGTAAAAAGAACAAATAAGAAAAATGATAATTCATAACCAAGGACCAAATTAAAAAGTACGAGCGAAAATGCAAAAGAGACGAAGGAGAGACAGAGAATGAGGAAACGAATAAGATAAAAAAGAGAAAACGAACGCAACGAACTCATCGCGGAACGAGAGCGAAACAATATTCTAGCAAAGCGAAACAAATCAATTTGTTACCGAAGTAAACAACTCGGCGCGTCGCATGGGACAGACGAGTGCTATGAAAGGGGGTAAAAGGAAATACCAACCGTAGAGTTGTTCCATCTGAGCGGAGAGCAGAGAAATGAAAAACCACTTCCGCCGAGTTTAATCCAATCGCGCGAACCTCGCCTCATGAATTTCGTCAAATCAAAAAGAAATGAGCGAACGCGCGAAGAGACGAAAAAAAAAAAAAAAAAAAAAGGAAAGAATAGCTGAGAGAGAATGAGAAACGTCCTCTCGCGCGCTCGTTTCGCGACGAGCGGAAAACAAAACGTCCTTACAATCACATTCGCAGTTGTCTCTTTATATATATTATTCAGATTTTTTCTTGAATCGCCTATTTTCATACTTTTACTTGCGATTGCGTATACCAGCCTTTCGCCAATAGATTGAAGCTTTACGCTTTCAAATTCGATAACTCTCTTACTACTTTCGCGAGCGTATATTTTAAAGATTTCGAAGTTACGGATTTATTATTTATGTGGAAAACAAAAACAAAAAAAAAAAAAAGAAAAAAGAAAATTGTTTCGACGTTCAAGTTTATATTATCTATTTAAACTGACAAGATTTGTGAAATACTGTTCAAATGGCGTAATAGATAAAAACCGAGTACGAAAACAAAACTCGAGTAAAATTTTTATTCTATACACGTCAGTCACATTGATTTATAACGAAAGTTGAAAAATTTCACCGAACCGACATTCATCCCGGTATAATTGTAAGATATATATCAATTTTATAAAAATTCCACGTCGTTTCGCTCTTTGCAAACACACGCACATCACACACATCCATGCACAATGTGCGTTCTAACGAAGTTACGGAGCTCAAAAATATTCTATTTTCTAGTTGGCGTCAGTCGGCGTATAACGAACCCCATATATAAATACACACACGTCTCGCGACTCTCTTCATCGACGTACGGATAGGAATTCGATTCACGTTCGCCGTGTTCTTCCTCTCTCTCTCTCTCTCTCTCTCTCTCTCTGCCTCTTCGTTCGCTCGAATAAAAACGTTAACGAAGATACAAATGAGCGCGTGCGCGCGGAATCGATGAAATAGGCACCGACAATTTCTACAAGAGAGCAAAAAAGAGAAGAGAGAGTGAGGGACGGGTGAAAGACGACGGGTCTATATCCTAGTTTTTAACGGCAGCGGCAGACGCGATTCACCGTCCCGAAATCACGATTCGAAAGAACGTGTAATTTCCTGCGAGGAGAAAGGCTCGAGGCCTTTACCTGCTTTTGTGTATCGGGAGAAATTTGCGACGTTCGATGCGATTTCGTTGCAAACTGATTGAATCAAAGAATTGTCCAGGTGGAAAAAAACTCTTTTTCTCGAGTCATTAGAATCATTGCGACTAAAGTTAATATACTTTGTGTTTGAAGTATCGAACTTGCCGGTTTCTTTTTTAGTGAAAATGTGATTTTGATTAAATTGATTTTCAATGTTTACAAGTAATTCAAACACAAATTTTAGACAAGAATCATATCGATCAGCACAAAATAAAAGAAAACACTCGACTTATTCGATACAAACTTTGTCACCCATCGTCAAGTCGCCAGCCCGAACTCGATCAAAAAATTCTTGATCACCGAAATTCCAAGCGACACGACGCGCCGACAACAGCCAGTCGCATTTACACGCTTTCACTTACACCACCTTGCCTCCTCCTTTTACTCGTCTTCTTTTACTCTAACGTTCCTCCCTTTTGCTCGGCCGAGCTTGAAACGCGCTCTACGTGAGCGAGCTCGCTAAGACGACGGTGACTACGTCACGACTAGACGCTCTCATCCTTCTCTATTCCTCCTCGAAAGAAAAGAAGAGAAAAAAATTGAAGCTGTCGGAACACGTACATACGTGATAAAAAGAGCGCGGGGAATGAGGAAGGGGGAAAAGGTAAGCGACACACGTGTGCATGCGTGCGTGCGTACGCGGAAGGCAGAACTTGGCTGACTCTTTGGCTTCTCTCTCTCTTTCTCTCTCTCTCTCTCTCTCTCTCTCTCTCTCTACTAATCAACCTAATTCCTAACTTGTAAAACACACACAACGCGCGCACCACTGTCGAGTCTCTCTCTCCTTCTCTCTTTCTCTCTCCCTATGGAGAGTCCTAACGAGGTTATCCCTTGTTAGGCATCGAACCCTTTCCGTTCTCTCGCAAAAACCCTATCTTCCTCTCTTTCTCTCTCTCTCTCTCTCTCTCTCTCTCTTTCGTTTGTACTAAGCCTCCCTCTTCTATCTAGCAGTGTGTATCGTCGTTGCTCTCGATAACCCTCCGTTGTATCTCGACGATTCGACCTTGCTGCGGATTTCCGCATATGTGTGAGTGTGAGTCTGCTGCGTCGGCGAATCAGCAATCCGCGTGGATCGACGGACGTCTAACTGCACAATTTGGCACAATAGCGCCCCACCATCCAACTCCGAATCACTTTATCGTCCGAACTCGTTTGTGTGCCTCGACCAGTTTCGCTTACTCTCTCTCTCTCTCTCTCTCTCTCTGTCGGCCTATGTAAACTGAGATTTTAACGAGGTAGAAGGATGGCTGCAGAACTATAGGAGGAGGAGGAGGAAAAGGAGGAGGAGAAGGAGGAGGAGAGAGCTTGATCCTTTTTATATGAAGCGATCACGCGACGTGGAAGAGGCAGTTTCAGAAGGGAAGTATATAGGCGGTATATAACTCGTCGCCACTTGAAGCTACACTTACAGTTCGAAGCTTGCGGAGAGTGATTCGGATGAATTGCGGCGATGAAGAAAGAGAGAGAGACGGAGAAAGAGAGAGAGAGAGAGAGAGAGAGGTGGTAGAAGGTCTGCACAGGTCTTTAGTGGGCCGTTATACGGGAATTAAAAGCGCGGGGCTTTTGATCTTCGCCCTTAAAAATTGCCCGGCGATTTCGATACTCCCAAGTGCCATTTGAATGTCTTCGAGTGATATTACCGCCATTAAAAAGTTTACATTTGCTGAAATTATTTTCCAAATTACTTTTGAAATTTTTAACGAATATAAGTTTAAGTTTTATGGTTAATGACGTATTTAATATTTTCTTGCTTTTCAAATGATGGACGTTACTTATTAATTAAATATAGAATACTTTGAGATTTTTTTTATTATTTAAGAATCTTTAATTTTAAAACTTTTCTTCGGGCGTTTATTATATACCAAATATTGAGAAGATTAATATCAAAAGAATTTGCGAAGTAATTTAAATTATTTAAAATTTGATGTAATTATATATTGAACAACTCATTGTTACAATGTATATAAGTATGACGTTATTACGTTAAAATTATTAATCCAAATCGAATTTCAAATCGCAAATCGAGCATCGATTCTCAGGAATACATGCGAAAATTGAAAACTCTCTTTCTGCGAATCTCGACAAAACACGCGAGCAACTAGCGTACATAGCTACGCGCTTAATCCGTGACTGTGATATTACCGCGAGAAAAAATCATAAGCTTTCACGAGAAAAGCTACAGTAGCCGCGCGAGCTCGCAAAATTTAACAGCCGACGCTTATTTCTCATTAGATCGAACGCGTTTTCGAGGGATTAAGTCCAATCAGGCCAGCATTATTTTTTCGTTCTCGTTTACGCGCGATAGAAAAAGAAAGAAAGATGAAAGAGAGACAGAGAGAGAGAGAGAGAGAGAGTGAGAGAGAGAGTAGGAGCAAGAGAACGTGAAATAGAAGAAGAAAAAAAAAGGAACGAGGCAATTGCGATTAAGCAGCCTACTACGGGTGCAAAGTGTTTTACGATAATTGTCCGCGCCCGATAAAAGTCCTCTGCACAATCGTCAGTTCTAATTACGTTCTTTACCTCCTTTATTCTCTCTTTCTCTTTCCCTCTCTCTCTCCCTCTCTCTCTCTCTCTCTCTCTCTCTCTACCTTTGTCTTATTCTTTCTCTCTTTTTCACCTCTCGGAGTATATCTCAAACTTGTCTCTTTTTGTTTTTGTATATTTTGCCTACTTTTTATCACTTGTTCTTTCGTGATACTTTTTTTACTTGCTTTTACTTTTCTTTCTGTCGCTTATTTTTTAGCCCAAGTTAAATACAACGAGGAAGCAGTTTAAAATTTCCATATATATTAACTGCAATATCTCAACGTGTTTTGTATCCTTTCATTTAATTTTTTACTTTATATATACACATAATCATAATATTAACAGTTTTGTTTCAAGATTATACTATTTATTAAAATAAAACTTAATCATATAAATATTTTGCAATAATTGATCATACAAGATTTTTTATTTTTCGTTGATTCTAACATTCGCAGATATAACTACTTACAACAAGGTTTTGTCAAATATTTTTATTTATTTTTCAGTTTAAAAAAAAATCATTAATTATATATTAACTCTCATGTAGGCTCGATGTAGGCTCTCAAAGGATGAAGTCTTTAAATGTAAATGATCGATGCAAAGTAATAGAAACTTAAAATTTTTAATTCTTAAAAGTAAATCGACAAAATTTACCGAACACCAAACATATAGCGCTTTGCTCTAAAATTCGATTAACATAATCACCCGATAAAATCTTTCTCTTTATCAAAGAAAAGGGAGGAAATTCTCGACAATTCGAAAACGCGTCGCTCGCAACCTCGCCGATAATCGACGACTTTTTCCATTCTTTTCTCTCCTCACCATCTACGGTTGTACGCTAGTACAACCTGTAAATCTTTTATCTCTATTCTATCCTTTTCTTCTCCATTATTTATTTTTATTTATTTATTTTTTTTTTTGTTTTTTTTTTTTTACCTACTCCGTTCGTTTATCTCTCTATCTCATTTCAATCGAACAAAATGCTTCATCCACTCGAAGTTGCGACGTGTCAGCGAAATTTTCTCTCTTTCTATTTCCGTGCACTACAACGACAACAGAGCGTGGGATAAGGCTAAGAAACTTCAGAGACGAAACTCTTGTTTTCCTCTTTCCAAGCCAAAGAAGAAACGCGAGAGATAAAAAGAGAAAAAGAATAGAAAGAGATATGCGACGTTCCGACATATACACGCGCGAACGGCGCTTTCTTCTTCTTTTTCGACGACGACGGAAAATTGCGAGAAAAAGAGAAAGGAAAAGATAGATAGATAGATAGATAGATAGATAGAGAGAAAGAGAGAGAGAGAGAGAGAGAGAGAGAGAGAAAGAGGAGAGAAAAAGAGGGAGAAACAGTGAGAAAGAGAAACTGCTCTGAGCGAGAAGATGCAAAAGATAAAGGAAAAGGCGAAGATAGTATTTACGTGAGTGTTATTGTGAAAGTATGAACGCGCGCGAGTTTGTGTCGAGTGCACTGGTGACAAGAAATTTTATGATTTGATAAAGGATTTTCACGGTAACAGAAAACAATGTACGCGTGTGAACTTTTTTTTTTTTTTTATTTGCTGAGTCATTGTAATGAAATACATAAAAAAAAAGAAAAAATCGCTGTCTGGTTTTTGAGAAAAAGTTTACAAAAAGATAAAGAATTTTATGCTTTGTTGATACATATCTTTGTTGATACAACATTTTTGTTCTTCGAGAAATTATAAACGCATACAAAAAAATAAAAAATGGTTTGGTTTTAGTACTTTTCAAATATTTTTTTACACGAAATGATATCAATTCGATGTAAAACAATTGTGAAAAATTCAATAACTGATAAAAATACAAACAAAACGCGAACTATACGATAAACGTACACAAATTTAACGAAAGAATATCTTGCGAGCAACTGCAACAAGAAAATTCAGTGATTTACAAGCTGTTTACAGCAATGAGATACACGTGTAAAAGCTCGCGCAAGCATAATAATAAAACGTCGATAAAGAAGAAACATCTCGCTCTCATTTTCTCTTTCGCTCTCTTTCTTCTTCTCTCTCTCTCTCTCTCTCTCTCTCTCTCTCTCGCTTTCTCTTTCTATCTCTTTCATCAAAGAAAGAGACCTCGAAGAAAGAAGAAGAGGAGCAAGTGAAAGAGGTGTAGAGATAGCAAGAGGAAAGTCTCAAGCTCGAGCCGAGCGAGATAAGCGAGGAGTAAAAAGGAAGGAGAAGAGAACGCGGAGCGTGAGCCGAGTACAATTAGGTTCGCGCCCTCAGGCCTCGTTTTTCTTCTTCTTATTCCTTGCGTGTGTATATATATATATATACACATATACACATATATATCTATATAGCTCTTTGCTCGCGTTTCTGTCTTACAGGAAGTCGGAACAGGTTCGACGCTGCGCGTGGATTACGCGATTTTTCTCGTTATCTTTTTCTAGCTATTCTTTTTTACTCTTTAGTTTTTACAACGATTCTTGCTATCTCGCGCTTGGCTTTTTTATCTATCGACGCACGTATCTTAGGCTTTCATAAGATAAAAAATAAAGAATAATAAATGACACTTGATTCATGAAAATTAACGGAAATATTTTAAAACTTTAGTTTCTTAAATCATATAGGGGTAAAATGCAACAGAAACTTAAGTCGCTAGAAAATTATGTACAATCTTACTAACATCCGATCGCATCCAGAGGTACCATTTGAACGAGCATCAAGATCCTGAGCGTCCTTTACTATGTGTGTCCCGATCCCCGCGCGTGCAAATATGTGTTCACATATATCTACACCTTCCCATCCTCCCTCTCTCGTATTTGTGTGTTTACGTGTTTGTGCGTAAGCGCGTAACTCTATTTGTTTGTGTGCTCACACGATCATTAATACCTAAACGCCTACCTCTCCACACATACACACACACACACACACACACGTTTATACACACGTATACACGCGTGCGCACGCGTAGCTGTCCGAAATAGTCTGGTGGGAAAACGCTGAGAAGGAAAAAACCGTCGCGCGAATTCTTGGCTTAACGGCCAAAAGGATGGATGCGCGACGCGTTTCGTATATTCTCTGAGCGTGAAATTGCATATTAAAATTGACCTTGTCCCTTTCTCCTCTTTGCAGCATAACCGTAGCTTCTATCTCTCCTTGAAGGATCGTTTCGTCGCGCCTCGCGAAAATGTGTTCGCGTGTATCGGCCGGATAAAGTATAGCGCGATTTTAAATAATGAGATATATTTCAGGCTTGTCGCTTTTTCGAATAAGCGCTCTTTATAACGGTTTTCAAATTATTAATAAAAGCGAAAAGACGAACGTCTCTCATATGATTTATCTTTGGGGAACGTCCTCGTCATTTTTCGTTGAATTTTAAAATTTTTATGCAAATATAAAGGAAAATGAATAACTAGATATAATCGAGCAAAACATATTTATTTTATATTTCTTTAGAAAGTAACGTCAACAATTCATTATTAATATGTTGTATTTGAATACACAATTAATGTTAATTTTTATTTTTTTACAAGGAAAGATTAAAATTACAATTACAATTAAAATAAAAATAAATAACTACATTCAAAGATTAAAACAAGAAACTTTATTAAAAAAATGAAAAAAAAATTATGTATAATCCTGTATACTAATAAAGTTGGCAATTTCTCTGCAAATAACCTAGCGATATCGTCTACAAAAATTTATTATTCGAAAATTAATACCCAAACAAAAAATTTTAATTAATTTTGTCGAATACTTTAAAAGAGCTGTAAATAAAAATTGCCATAAGGGCATTACGTATGTCCAAGCTATCGCGATAAAATGGCGAAGAAATATATAGTATACGTACATTTCTCTCCATTGCCTTTTTTTTTTTCCTCGCACACGTACATACGTGTATACATACACGTACTCGTTATGCTGGAAATAAATACACAAAGCTCGCGCGCGCGCGCGCGCGCACAGGTGAGCGTATCTCGCGCAATAAACGCACCGTAGCTATACATTATGTGTACATACACGACGAGGCGCATTATATACGCGGAGTTAATAAACACCCGCGGTACTCTCACGTACATATTTAACGTTAAGGTGCGCGCACGCGCGCATACATCGTATAGAAAGTATAATGTACAGGCTATTTATGTATATGTATATGCGCGAATTAACGTTACACACTTGCAATTATTCAATATAGATAGCGTATCGCCTCCTCGTTTATGTGTGCATGCGTGTACGTGTATGCGTACACGCACACTCGCTACTGTACGCGTGTAACAAAGTCATTATATTTTGTTACGTATATATGCAAATTACGCGACGCATAGAGTCTATATTGCACACGCAACGCTCGAGCACATCTATCCGCGATTTAAACACGCGGAATCACACGCCCGTCTACGCTTATATATACAAACCGTGTGCAAACACACATACACACACACATATGGGGGGGATAGGGCCGACTACGTGTACGCAAACCCACGACGCGCGTTGCATTAAGCCTATGGTTATACTACCGACCAAGTACAAATAGCCCGATAGTATCGCTCGAGACAAGGGCCGAACTTATTCTCTCTCCCTCTCTCTCTCTCTCTCTCTCTCTCTGTCTCTGTCTCTCTCCCTCTCTCTGTCAGATATCTGCGACGATATATAAAGAAGGTTCGGCTTCTTGAACCGACGACGCCACCAATAACTAATAATGTTATCGGAGAGTATTTTTTTCACTATCTTGGATATTCCTATACGTACAATATGTCGCGCTTAAATGGTAAGCGGCGTAGACGGCTGATCGATCAAAAGATCTTTATCGGGGCTCTTATATCGGCGAGCTCTTCGCGTAAATTTTAACCACGCGACGATCCGATTATACGCCCTCGCGTAATTCTGAACGGCGCTGGAAAATGGCAATGGCAGACACCTTTGCGCGTAAAAAATGGCGACGTGAACAAGTGTTACATCGCAAGTTTATAGTGTGCTTTACGCCGTGTGCTCCGAAAACTAGATGGATACGTATCGTGGTTAAAAAATTGTATTGTCCTTGATTAATTGTAATTTGTACCTACACGAAAAAACAGTGTACGCATGCAAAATTTACTATTTTTCTTTATTTTTTATTTTTTTTTTTTTTTTTTTTTTTTTATTTTTGTTAAGTCGGTGTAATTTGATCACGGAGAGTGTAAGAGAAAAAAAAATTTATCGTAAATATTACGTTGTATATCAATATGAGGGCTCGTAAAGATTAGATACATCTAAATTTTACGTGTACTTAATTAAGCCTATAAATTTACATTTAAAGAGGCTGAAAAAAGCCAGCTTTCATAACTAAGATATAAATATAAAAGATTACATTGTTAAAATTATTAGAATTTTTTTAACGAGCTTCGCAACAATTATTATGCCTTATAAAACATTTTTTATCTTACTTTATTGCTTAATGAAGCGTTTAATCCAACTATTAAAACATTTTTTTTATATTAATAAATTGAGAAAATTATGCAAAGAAGATGATATCGCGAGAATTAAAAAATTTAACAATATTTTGCCTACTTTCAATTAAAACTTATAAATTTTTACATTTTATGTCAGTGTAAAAATTTAAAACTCTTTGCGTTGAAAATTGATTATTCAATTGGTAAATCATATATTTTGCAAATTTTTCGTACATTATTTTAAAAATTTTATGTTTTTCTTTAACCCTCGTTTTTGCGATGCTATTATAGATACTCAAAGACGATGAAAATGAAGATAAATAGGTAAACAGCAGTAAGTTTTTTTACTAAAAAAACAAAAAAAAAAAAAAAAACAAAGAAATACAGCAGTAAACCGCGCGAAAAGCTCTTAGAAGTGAAATAAATAACTCGGTAGTTGAGAAGAACAAGACGAGACTCTTCGTTTACAGCGCAAGACTTGGCGCTAGCTCTAAATACACTCCGTTGAAACGGGGGCCACGAGGTTGTTTCCCGGAGTGTGTTAAGAGCAAAACGCACGCGCGCGTGAATCACGGAAGAAATAGAGTTTAAAACGTAACTGCTGTAACGCGAATTGAGGGGAACGCGTTACATGAAAGTAGTTCTCGTCGGCTGCTAAGCTTGGGACGAATAGAAAACGACGGGAGGTTGATTTTTCGAGTCGACTTAAGATTTCAGTCGACAAATCTTATTATTATTGTTGTTATTATTATTATTATTTTTTTTTTTTTCAATATTCTCTGTCTCTGAAAAAAAAAACAACAAAAATATTTTAAATAATTTAAAATTATTTATTTAAAAATATTTATAGTTTGAGAAGAGCTATTTACAGGTATTTGAAAACCTAATTTCTAATTTAATGGCAAAGAAGAAGTTTGTAATATTCACCAGGCCATTTGGCTGTAATCGTAAACCTCGTAAATTCACCCTTTGCATTTCATTCTCTCATCTACATAATAAAGACCGTTACAAAATACGAATCCCGAAAAGCTAAACAACGGACAAACCGCCACGCAACATACGCACTCCTGCGCACATATCCACGAGCATTTCGAAATCAGGTCAAATGCAAAGGAGGATGCGAGCTTATCCAGGCGCGCGCATATGCCGAAAACGATGCAGAACGGGGTAAGAAGAGAAGGAAAACGAGGAGGGAAAACCAAAAAGCCGGTAGGTTGAATCCGAAATCGACGGTGGCGACGGCGTCCCACCGTTAATGAACAAACCCCCGGCAATTGATAAACCCAACGGACGAAGTTGGACGAATGACGTGCCAAAAATCAATAAAACCGACCCGAGTATGCGTACATGCGATATATGTGCGTGTGCGCGTGTGTGCAATGCACACGTACGCAAACTGTAACGCGTACGTGTAAGCGGGAGCAAACGCGTCCGCGCGAATAATGCAAAAAGCCATTTTCGGGGAGGAAGCTCCGGGATCGTAGCGTATATGCATTATCCGCTCGTGGAAGGGTTAATAATCGGCGTGTTGACTCTTCGCCGTATGCCCGTGCATGCACATACGCGTATATATGCGTGTGTATGAAGGAGTCGACGGATTCGTTGGATGAGGCCACGAATGGCTTTACAACCGTGGACGCCATTGTGTGTTTCTCGTGTTTCCAACTCTCTCTCTCTCTCTCTCTCTATCTATCTATCTATCTCGCGCAACGTTTGGTATGGCAGCTCGCTTTTGGATTGTTTAGGCTCCGTGTGCATGTGTCCCTCCCTCGACCGTTCGTTTTTCGAACGCTTGTTCCAACGACGAGCATACGTATGTGTGAGCGCGGATATATATATATATATATATAGATATATAAATGCGTGCCCCGCATTGGATTTCTGGATGTAATAACGAGAGGAGAAGGAAGGGAAAATTGCAAACGACCGATGATCATTGAACGCGCGGCTCCGCTGCCGCTGTACACCGGCCTGTTGAAATTTCGAATGAACGAAATTCCGTTAAATCGAACGCGCAGAAGAGCGAGACAGATATAGGCTCGTACACGCGCGCGAATCAAAATGCTCGTGGAATGGTGAAATTTCGTATTGCCAAATAAACACTATTTGATTTCCGTGTACATTATTCCGTAGTTTCGATTTTGTTTCTATTTGAAATTCGGGTATATTCAAAGATTTACTGTTTTGATTTTACCACTAGATTTGAACGTTTACATATTTAAAAAAAAAAACAAAAGAATTTTATTGTCATTAAATTTAATTTTAATTTCATTTATTTTAGCAAACTTTAAAATACATACACTATTATGTATAACAAAATTTAATTTAACATTTTTTTAATAATCAATGTTTTGAATCAATTCATAATTATCGAGTCGAATCGATTAAAAAACATAATTCATTTACGTTATAATATATTGTTCATGCAATAAATTTTAAATGGCAAAAAAATATTTGGGATCGGCAACTTCCTTTCGAGCTAATTATTTCATTATTATTTGCATCCTGTTATCTTTAATTTAGAATATTGAATTGCATATCATTTATTCAGTAGATTAAATTTCATTAAGAATTATTCGTTTAAAAATTATAAACTTATATAACCCAATGATTATCTTCTTGATATCTATTATCATCTAAAATATTTTTATTGCGCATGTTAAACAATATACTTTATTTACGAGTATATGATAAATTATTATTGTCACATACTATTAAATTTGGATTGTTCTATTTGAATTTAAGCTTTAACTTCTTTTACACGCGCATGAATAATTTTCCAATAATCGTTTTATCTGCGAAAATTCGCCGACGACGATATTATTAAAACGCTGAATCGTCGCTTGTATTACTAATTTTGTTACGAGACAGCAACGCGCTGCGCGCATGAGTATTCATCCGTACTTTCCATTTTTTCTCTTTTTCGCTACTCTATTTTTCTTGCGAGTAAGGCGGACCTAAAGTTTTTTGCGAGTGAATGAAAGAGAGAGAGAGAGAGAGGGAGAGAAAGAAAGAAAGAGTAAGAGTAAAATGGAGAGCCGATTCGATTACTCGCGGTCGTTGCGGGACAAATTCGATTTAGGCGGGGAAGCTTTCGATTTACGATTGCAAACGAAAAGCCGAGGGCCGATTTTATATTCGACGCATGACTAAACTGTTAATCTCTTCCTAAGCAAATTACGTCGAGCTATCGAGTTGTCAATAGTATTATTAGAATCCAAGATTAAAACATGTATAGTTTAAATTCTAATAAATTGAAAAAAAAAAAAAAAAAAAAAAAAATTGCTTATATTAATGCGGCAGTTTATTTTTATGTAATGATGATATCATTGAGTACATTCGAATGGATCATAAACCATTTTAAAAAACGATAATTTCATATACGTAATCCATAATATTTGAATACTTCAAACATATACAATCAATTATTCGAACAGGAAATTACATATTCGACATTGGATTCAATGAAAAGTGACAATTTTGACATTCATGACGAGTTTGAAATGTTATACTTAATATTCGGATTCATTTTACAATTCATTGAAAACAAAAGATTATTCGTGCCAAATATCCTGCTACGTCTGTTATTTAAATACGCGAACGGCATTTGAATTTTCGTTTATGCCAATTTCGAGAGTCAATTTGATGTTTGAAATGTCGAAAACTATGTGTAAAATTTGTTTAGAATTTCTCCAAAGGCAAAATATTTTAAAAGTATAAATTTTAACAAATTATAAATCTCGTTCCCCTCAAAATTAAAGCTGCGTCTAAATTTATCATAAATTAAAATTTTAAGAAATTTTTTCAATGAAAAATTTAATTTATAAATTTTTCTGTAAAATATATATATATATATATATATATATATATGTATATGATAGACGAATTATAGCTGTGTAGATGAGAATATAATTCGGTTATCATAATAAAACCAACATTCGGTAATAGGAGGAAAAAAAAATAATAAAATTTTAAATTAAACGTAAACATTCGCAAAAAAAGAAAGTGCAGTCAAGAATAAGAGGTGGCGCGACGAGGTGTGCACAAAAAATACCGAGTGTGGAAAGAGCGAGTACTCGCGCGCATCAAAAATCTAAAAAGCGCATTAATTAACGAGCTTGCTCTGTAGAAAGAGAGAGAAAGAGAGAGAGAATTTGCGTTTGTGCAAAAAGGCACGCGAAAATCCACTTCGTCAAAATTTTTCGACGAAATCATCCGTCTTTTATTCCGGAACACGTATGTTACGAGAGAGAGAGAGAGAGAGAGAGAGAGAACCCTCGAGCGAGAACCCGTAAACGACCGAACGCGAATGCGCATGAAAAAATGCGCGGCGTCTCGTGTAGTATACATATACCGAGCGGTATGTATGCGCGTACGCGTAGTACTTGACGTCGCTGCGGGCGACGTGCCGTGTTATCATGTTTTTTTCCTTTTTTTCTTTTTTATCTCTTTTTCTTTTTTTTATTTTTTTTATTTTTTTTTTTTTTTTTTTTTTTTTTTTTGTAACCACACGAAGGACTAGGAAAAATAAAAGATGCAACGACTAGTGATAGTTGTTGACGAAAGGCCAAAAGAGCGGGAATAACATCAATTTTACAGTCGATTTTCCGTGGTCTGGTTGATAAAATTTTTCCTTTCAATTAATAATGTGCCGCGTTTTAAATTTACTCTTTTTTATCTATTTATTATTTTTTTTTTTTTTTTTCGGTAATTTGTTTGTTCACACACGAGTGAAAGTGGAGTAAATTTACCGAGGAAATTTTTTTCCTCGCGTTTATTTGAATTCGAGAATAAGCTTGAGCTTGCAATTTATGCCCTTAATAATTATTTATTGTGTAAGTAATTATTAGCCTGATCGATGTGTTCGTCGCGGGATGTGAACAAAAAAGTTAACTTCCTTCACTTAGTAAATTAAAAATAAATAGATGCTCAACGAATCTATATATTAATATTCTACTGTGAATTAATATATTAATTAATTTTTTATATATACGAAAACTGTATTAATAACTTAAATTCTCAATTTTTTACTGTTGCAGGTATATGTAGTTCACTGTCTATTCCTGGGGTGGATATTGATCGAGAGGCTATTATTGTAAGTGCTTATTTGATACGAAAATTGAAATTCTTATATCAATCTTGAAAATAAATATTCTCAATTGCAAAAATTAATAATTTATCTCGCGTAAAGCATTGACATATTAACGCTATTTGATAATTATATAATATCGTTAATTAATAATATCAAACAAATTAATTATTGATAATGTTTCCTGCTAAAAAGTAAATTGTAAAATAAATCAATAAAAATGAAATGGATTCGAAATTCAATCTAATTATGTAATAAAATAATTTGTAGAACGAATAAAATAAAAGTATCGGTCATTAAATTGGAAATCAATGGATCCCAACGCGGAATACCAAATGATACATTTAAGAGTTTAATTACAGCGCGCAATCGGATTTATGCAACGCTAACTCGTAAAGAACGCATTCAATTTTGCAGGTGCAAACATAAGAGTTTGCAACATATTTCTATAAAATTTCCCCCCCCCCCCTCTCTTTCTCTCTCTCTTTCTTTCCCACTCACTCTCGAGATAGCGAAGCAAAGAAAAAGTAGAAGCTAAAAAGGGCGTCGTATATGATTTTTATTATGCTCTACACTTGTTTTATATACAAGAAAGCACGAGAGAGCGAGTGGCAAGAAGTATAGATGCGCGACTATTTTCCTGTTTGTTACGCTTACGCGGTATATATATAAAAGAGAGAGAGAGAGAGAGAGAGAGAGAGAGAAGCACCGACAGCAGTCTTTCACCGAAGTCAGCAGGTCGCTGTCGGGCACTACGAGAAGCCCATAAAATCGTCTTACCGCATATATGTTATCTCCCACCTCCTCCTCGCGTTCCCCTTTCGCCTCTATGGACTAGCGTTTTATAAAACAGTGACTTTCGCGATAGAAAGCGTATAGAAAAGAGAGCTAAAGAGAGCAAGACAGAAAGAGAGAAAGAGAGAGAGAGAGACAGAGAGAGAGAGAGAAGATGAAAAATGTGTGTGGAAACATCGGGATGTGAAACGAGATGAGATAGAAGCGTTGAATTCCATTACGCGCGACCTCACTCAAACTCTCGGGCAGCCCATAAAATCAGGACATAAAAGTGCGCGAGGAAAACAGCTTGAGCTAATCTTTTCTTTACTCCATAGATCCACGTGCGTGTGTGCGTGTGTGGGTGTGTGCGCGCGTGCGCGTATACATGTGTGATTACGTATAATGATACGTCGCTTGAAAGAGCGATCGTGAAAATTATGGCGTCGCGATGTCAATTGTACTCGGGAAAACGACTTGTTTCGCTTTAATTTTATGTGATTAAATGTTGATGTTTTATGTGAAGGTAACGCTTAAAACAAAAACGACAGGTAATTTTTATATTTGCCTTTTTTATAAAACGACGCAATTTCTTTCCTTGAAAACGTATTTTATTATTCTTACCAAGAATAATACCAATAATTTATGATTGATAATTTGAAAATATTTTACACTTCAATGAAAAAAGCACGGATATAAAATCGATCAACGTTTCTAAAACTCAAGTGAATTTTAATATTTTATTCATACGTATTTATTGATTAAAAAATTATACGACTGCATATATATAGCAAAATTTAATTTAAAATCTTATAAAAACTTTTAACAACTCTCGCTGAGATTATTCTTCAAGATAAAGTCAATTATGATGTCCACTTTCAATAAGTCCCGAGGGGCTTACGTAACTGTTCCGCGATCGAGTCACCAAGTGTGTTAAATTTTTTTATAAAAAACTAATTATAAATTAACAAAGTTAATACTATGACCAAAATGGCCTTCAATTTAATTAGCAATTATCACGAGAGTAGCGAAATTCACGAAGAAAATTTTTCTCAACCCGACATCTCTAAGCCATTTGATGCATACTTTATCTTCTCCTAATTTCGCTTACTTTACCTTATCCGTAGGCGCATATTACCATTCATTCATGCAGATCATTCTGAACAGAGGGAACAGACAAATACGCAAATTCCTTCCCTGATATTTTAATTAAATTTTTATTAAGCACTGAAGTACGCATTATTGCACGCTTCTGACAATCTAACAATTCTCAGTGCAATGTCTTTCTCCTTCTTATCCGCTTACTTCTTTCCAAAAAAAAAAAAAAAAAAAAAAAAAAAACCAGTATGAGAAAAATGTAAAAATAAACGAAGAATTGCACAATGGTTACTTTCCCGTAAAAATCTGTTCGATTTGACCATTTTGAGAGAACAACCCATGAAACAAGTGGTCCAATAATCCAAAATATAGAAATTAAGAGAAAATTACACGTTGGTTGCGCCCCTGTAAAAAATCAACTTGACCTTATCCTCTTACTTTTTATTCTTCTTCTTCTTCTTCTCCTTCTTTTGTAGAAACGATTTTCGATGTCGGAAAACAACGGAAAAAGGGTAGTATCTCGAAGTAATATCTTTTACTATATACATCCCGAATCGAATATCGGAATACGCGTTGCTCTATACGAATAAAAGTCGATGCAAAAAGAACAAAAAGACCGAGAGCTTCGGTGGGAAGCAACTTGTGCCTAGCGCAAAAGTATAAGAACTGTGCGTAAAGTATGCACACGCGCGCCCGCGCGCGTGTGTGTAGAGTATCGCCTTTTTTGCGAATGAAATTTTTACCGAAAAGGAATCCGATATGCTCGAAATTATAAGTTTTACTAGTACCGATAGAGTAACTTTTCTAACGGTATATATTGTAGAAAGGTTTTACTGAAAATTCTTGGGGTTATGGGTTACTTTAAAATTTTAAAATGCAGATATTTTTTTATTAAATAAATAAATTGTTTAAAAGTCCACAATATACCTTACATTATAAAGTGCTACTTCAGAATAAGTAAAAGAAATATCATTGCGTTTCCACAATAACGCTATATTAATAAATAGAAGAATATTTTTAAACCTAAAATTTACTTTACGTAACATTAGATTTTTTTAAGTTACTTAAAATTCCAATACATATTATTCTTAAAATTGAAAAATAATTTCTTAAACTATTTTAAAATTAATTTTTTCAAATTTTTTAAAGAAATTTTTTATACTTGCTAATTCGTCATTACGTCTTCGCATTAAGTGAGATATTATCTTGCACAGAATTTATAAATTCTAAAAATTTTAAATTTCAATTTTTTAATAAAATTCGAATATTCTCAAATGAAATATTATTTTTAATTGCTTCGCAATGTGAAATAAAAAGTCTCGCTCTTTATTTTCAAAAAAATATACAGTATCCTTTAATATTAACCTTACCGTGTATAATTTCGCTTCCGCGTACCCCTTGAAGAACAAAAAATCGAAGTAATATAAAAAAGAAGAGAGAGAGAGAGAGAGAGAGAGTGATTGAGACAGATACCGCGCAGTAATATCGGATACACAGAAACATCCTCGTCGGCGTCGTCTAAGCAATTCGCACGCGGTTGCCTTCGAGGTTTAAGCTGCGATCCTAGAAGCGCCAGCTAGCTCGTAATTCGGAAAGTAGGTGAGAAAAAGAGAGAATATGAGAGAAAGTAAAAGAGAAAGAGAGAAAAACGAAGGCGACGTCGAGCCAGGAAATCCGCTTACACCGATAGTAGTATGGCTCGAGGCGCCGGCGTCCCGGAAAAAGAAATCGAAGTGTAACTGTGTGGCTATGTGTGTAGGCAAGTTCCAGCTTGAAACTGCGACGACGACGACGACGACGACGACGTGACACTGAAAGAGACAGAGGCTTCGCGGGATCAGGATTGAGCTTATTTATTGTACCTTGTTTTTTATCGATTCTACCTTTCGCTCTTTCTTTGGATATGAAGGTTTATAAGCTATAGGATAAATAGAAAGCCTTTTTTCTTTTCTTCGATTCGAGTCAATGATTTATGACATGTATAGAAAAAGAACGAACTGTAATCAATCGATAATGGATGCTTTTAATAGAGATTATATTTTTAATACCACTTGTATCTTTAGAAATACAAACCTTAAGCTTTTAATAAAATTTTACAGTTTTTGATATATTTCTAAATATAAATTGCTAGAATTGAAAATATTTTATTTGTTACTAATAACATTTTTAAAAGAACGTAAAGATATAATAAAAACTGTTGAATTGTGTAACGATATATTTTTTTTATTTAATTATTTCCATTTAATCGTTTTTGGAGTAAAGTTGTATCCAAAATTTCAATTTTACTTGAATAATATTTATGAAAGATTTTATAATTGATTTTATAATTGAAATTTATTTATTTTCAGAGGTTTTCAATTCATTTACAGATTAATAAACTTTTTAATTATATTCTATATAAATGAATTAATTTGCGTAATGTAAAATTTATACTTATAAGGCCAAAATCAATTTAAAACAGGAATGTTATTAATTTATATCAATATTTGTTATGCATAATTTAAATGAATTTCTATTTTCACAATAATTGACTTGATTAAAATTTTAATCTACACCTTACTTCATTTATATACAAGAAACAATTTATCTAAAAGTACGACAACAATTATTCAACGAACGAATTCATACAATTAATTCCAGCAGTCGCTTCGATACAAATTAACAAATGCTTAAGCAGAAAACGAGGTAGAAACGGAATTTTACGGTTTTTCAGTTTTATACACAAGATCCAGACGACGAAGACAATGGCGATTGTGGAAACCAAAAAAAAAAAAAAAAAAAAAAAAAAAAAAAAACGATAAAAAAAGAGAAAGAAAAAGTCAAGAGAAAAGAAAACAACAACGCAAAATACAGTGTCGTCGCAGGCTACACAACCAAGTCGCACGGCAAGCCACCGGTCGATTTCCCTTTCGCCTTATAAAACCGCTCGAGTTTTATACACAACTTGCTGCTGCTATTCTCTTTATTCGTCTGTATATATGAATTTATATTTATATATTTATGTACAGTATACCTATGGTTGCTTTTTTTCTCACTCTCTTCTCTCTTTCTCTCTCTCTCCCTCTCTCTCTCTCTTTCTCTTCCTTCTCTTATCTGGCTCTTGGCCTAGAGACGTCGGAAGCGTTGGATGGAATAAAGGAAAGACGAGCTTGCGAAAGAAAAAGTGGGTTGCACCGACGGTGGTTCTGCGCTCAAAAGAGAAGAAAAAAAAATACGTAAAACAAGACGAGAAAGGAAGAAAGAAAAAGAGGTCGGAGTAGGATACATATCGGTGCGCAAGCGTATGAAAGAAGAAAAGTCAAGAAAGAGAGATAGGGGGAAGAGAGAGAAGGAGAGGAAGAGGTATAATACATAAAAGCAGAGAGCGAGAAGAAAAGTCAGAGAAAGAGAGAGTGCCTTCGACGGAGTTAAAAGTCCTGCACGCGAAAGGAGAATACACACCGATTGATATATATATATATATATACATATATGTGTTAGGGGCGGGTAAGCCAGACAAAGAGAGCGAAGGTGAAAGAGAAGCGAGAAAAGTCCAGAGATTTATAGGAAAAGAGTCGAGAAAGGGGGATGAGAGCTGTAGAAAATGTCAGCGTGTGTCGCGCAAACCAGTGCACTCTTCTTCGGCCGGCGCTGCTTCTTCCTCAACTTTTCGAAAACTTCGGTCCGTCAAATCCGGAGGATATATCTTCCATTGAAGAGAGAAAGAGAGAGAGAGAGAGAGAGAGAGATAGAGAGAGAGAGAGAGAGAAACGAGATAGCGAAGGTATATACAGAGGTAGCGCGGAGCTCGGGGAATCCCCGAGATTAACCCCTCCGGCGAGAGATAAGGATTCGCGTCTTGCCGTTCACCCGATAAGAACAAGCTCTATCTATCCATCCGTCTCGCAGCTAGACCACGATGGATGATTTTCTCTTTGCCCTTCTCACTCTCTCTCTCTCTCTCTCTCCCTCCCTCTCTCTCTCTCTCCCTCACTCACTCAGATAACAGAGGAAGGAGCCGAGAGGAGATGGAACTAACGGACTGACTGACGTCACTCGTAGCTAGGGTAACGTTAGTACAGAAAGAGAGAAAGAGAGAGAAGATGAATTTTGCCAGTTTACGTGCTATGCCGGATGGGCCGCCGACGAACGATTAAGTTCTGATTTGGTTTGACCGAGGTGGACTGATGATTGAAATGCCCCGAAGTTGCAAATGTTGCGCTAATTGAATGCTTTCCAGTGCGTCCGCGCACAACCGAGTCTATGGGAATTGAGTAATTTCCTTCGAATTGATTTTCGATGATGAAACATTTTTTTTTTCAAAGGGGAAAAGGAACGATTATGATTTTTCTATAGCGTTATGGCGCAGCCGATCTTTGATATTTTTTTCAAATTAATTAAGAATACGACACATAATTAGTTGACTGTGTATTGGTTAATGGATGTTTCTTATAAAATATAACGTTATATCCGAATAATGTAATTGAATTATTTTTCAAATAATAAAATTTTGGAAAAGAGCCATATTTTTTATCATCTAGTTTTTATTCAAATTTAACAAATTAAATGCATAAGTAAATATTTTTTAACTCCAAGCAGAAATGTTAAGATAAAAATAGCATTAGAAAAATTTTCCTTATAAAAATTACAGTAAGGACGTTGAAATATTTATTTATTATTATTTTCTAATCAAGCTATGAAAATAAATTCGGATTGACTTTAATTTTTAAAATATTAAATTAATATTTTAATCATCAATCAAACGATTTCCATCGAGTAAAAATTAAATGTTTTTCTAAATTCATTATAACGTAAGCTATATTTTATTATCAGCAATTAATAAACTGATATAACTTTATTGAAAGTTCATATTAATTTGCTAGTAATTGGTATTTATTATTTTTAAAATTAAATATCTTGGCTTAAAATAGATCAACTGCTGTAACAAAATTAATTAATGAATGTTACTAAATTTAAATGATAAATATATTTGTGTGTCAATGAAGTTTTTTCAAACTCTTTATTGAACAAAGAATAATTGCAATTTTAAACGACGATCGATTCGTAAAATTAAAAACAAAAAAAACAACCTCTTACACTTATTTTTTTGTACATTCATCATTTAGAATTTTTCATCACACGTTGAAATTAAGGAGAAATTACAGATAAAATGCACGGCTCATGACAAAAATATGAAAAAAAAATACGTTAAACAGATATCAAATATCCAAGCCAAGAAAGGCAAAACCAGAATTTCACCCCGAAGAAAAAAATCAAGGCTCGTTAGCCGTCATCGTGGCGCAAACTAACTACAACGCGCGAATCAGCGTCGCGCGCAAAGTGAAAAGCGAGCGCATGCAAGTACACACGCACGCGCTTACGCGGGCGCGGACAGAATTTAATATTTCTCGGCAATCTACATCTCATTAAAAAAGCGCCAGCGCCTTCTCTCTTTCTCTCTCTCTCTCTCTCTCTGGCTCTCTCTTTTTCTCCACCTACACAGAAAAGTCTAGAGACCCTCGCGGCAGTCACTTCACCTACATACCGAAGTGGAATAGAAAAGAAAAAAAAGGAGTAAGAGAAAAAGAGAGAGAGAGAGAGAGAGAGAGAGAAAAGCAGAGTAGGAAGGACGGTTGGAAGGTAGACGAACGACGCAGTGGCCAGTGCACTGCGGACAAAGTATATTCTCTCGACGATTTAACCTGGCCTTAGTCCAATCTCTTTTTCTCCTCGTTCCTCGCGTATGTGCGCGCTCTCTTTATTTCGTCTCCCTTCCCCCTCCCCATTTTCCCCCTCCTCTGTCCCTTTTTTTTATTTCTCTATCCGTCTGCATATACACACGGGCCGGCATGTGTTTATACGTAGATATAACGTCCATCCTCGTATTTTTCATTCTCCATTGCCAGAGCCGGCCAAGTTAGTTGATTTCGGTAATCCAAAGTTGCGCAGCGCTCCACACATTGCTCGCGACTTATTCTCTTCTTTCGTTCTTTCTCTCCCGCATTTACTTTCTCTTTCTCTGTCTCTCTCTCTCTCTGTCTTTCTCCCTCGAGCTCCGCATCTCATCTCCTTCTCTGGAGTGCGCGAGCTAACGTTGTCGTTTTATCTTTCAGTCCCCTGAGGTATGCAATACCAACTGTACGCTTACTCATACATAGCCATCGGGCGACTTACAACCTTTTCCAAGTTTCGCTTGAACAAGGGATATCTCACCAAAGAGAGAGAGAGAGAGAGAGAGAGAGAGAGAGAGAGAGAGAGAGACTAACCACTGGAGTTTTCCCTTTGTGTTCCCGTCGCTCTTGATTATTATCACTTACTAAAGATATTAACGTTGCTAAGGAGCACTTTTGGAAGAATAAAATTATCGGCGAAACGGATGTTTAATTTCGCAGATGGTTAAAAGTTGCCGCAGCGAATAAGCAACAGAAAATAATAAATTTGATCAAATATTTGCATTGGCGACAAAACAAAATTTTTCTTGTTGGAAAGAAAAAAAAAAAAAAAATAACAATCTCAAAAGTACTTTGACTTAATATTATGTAAATTACAAAATTATCAAGCATCGTTAAAACAAATTAAATAAAATAAACAAAAAAAAAAAAAAAAAAAAAACGAAAAATAACTCCGTCATACAATGAACGCAACAAATTTTATTTCGATCGCATAACAATGCCAAGTAATTAACGGGAAAAGTCGTATTAATAACAATAGCTCAAAAGGGCATAAAATAACGGGAGAATACGAGAGATAGTATAGAGAAAGAGAGAACGAAGCAAACACGAAGAGAAAGAGAGAGAAAAGGATAGAATCGGAGCGTCTACTCGGTTCTACAAACCCCGAGAGCTAAAGACCTCGTTTGCGCTAAATCATCTCGAGATCGCGCGGAGATAGGCGAGAAGTGGGAAGGGAGGGGGGGGAGAGGGAAGAGGTACGGTATATAGTACAAGTTGCAGCGGTACTAGCTGCCGCTACCGCTACTCCTGCCGTCGAAAGAAGTTGTAGCGCGGAATGTAATTAGCAGGAAAAGTTTAAGGGTGGGAAGAGGAGAAACGACCATGTACTTGCTCTCTCTCTCTCTTTCTCTCCCTCTCTCTCTCTCTCTCTGCCATTGTGCTATTGCGGACTACACGGCTAGTTTCTACCGGTTGTAGACTTCTGCTTCTTCTCTACGCTAGGCTCGCTGCTGTTGCCTGCTGCTGCTTTTTTTCTTTTATTTTGTATTAAAAACTCGGACGGCTTGTTACCTTACAATGGCACCGAAATGAACTCGAACTTTTTTATCGCTGCATTTATAAAACAGTCACTTATATTAACAATGAGATTCGCTGCTCGGATTTTAAAAAAGTATGATAATAGGGAAGTGTATTTTATTTTTTTTTTTTCAAAGCCGCTTCTTCAGTATTTTGTTCGTGGGGGTGGATTTACGTTTTTCTTATATGCGAACGTAAATATTATAATCTAGAATAGGATTGCAAGAGTACAATAACGTTATTTGAACTTTTATCATTATAATAGCCTTGCATTGTGCAAAAGTATCATTGTAAGATTTTGGTCGAAAAAACAGCAGCGCTTACAGCAAAAATATTCATTCGTTGCTTTCTTCAGCATTGCTTTGTTGTAATCTAAAATAATATAATTAATTTTTCTGCCGCTGTATAAGATGTAAATTAGCGTGTACTATTATGAACAGTCGAATAAATAACTGTTTTCTTTTAGCGAAATAATCCATCAAGAGAAAATCACTAATATTAATAATGTAAATTTTAACATTATCAAACATTGACTCCATAAAATGTTTAAACGCGTTGTTTGTAAATAAGCTATTAATAATAGAAAACAATAGATATTTTGTAAAATACCTACCGATATCCAAGCGAATAAAAATGATTATTAAATGCGATTTAATGAATCATAACGTTAAAGCTGCTGCATAAACACAAAAAACTAAAGTTTAAAACATTGTAAAACACCGAAGTTGTAATAGTCGAAAGTTTCCCTTACGTTCACAATATTTTTTTCAATCCCGTCGAGGCAACGTTTCTGCTATAGGAAAATCCGTAAAGCGACGAAAACGAAAAACGAAAAGGACAGAGAAATAGAGAGACAGGGAGAATGTGCTCGTACAAAGTTACCCACTATAGCGGAGTACTTTAGTCCCGAAAATTCGGCAAGTAACGAACGAATGGGTTAACGTTCGGTTTGCTTAATGAACGTCCCGCGCGCGTTATCCCACGCCCGGATCGTTAATATCCTAAATGCTTGAATATTTGAACATTTCTCTCTCTCTCTCTCTTTCTATTTCTCAACCTCCTCTTCGTTTATTGATTGCTCTCTGCCCATTCCCAGAGGAGAGCTCAACATTTTTGCTGGCATATGGGTTTCGCGCGGCATTCCAAAATAGCCGCGTATGCGTAAATTCTCTCAAGGTTACGAGCGTGCGCGTAAGAAAGGAAAAAACGAAGGATAAACGAGCGGATCTTAAGGATATGTACTATATTTGTGTAGAGTTGCTCTTGGATTCTTTTTGATAAGAAAAATATTCCAAGGGAAAGGAATAAATATTTAACGAAGAGATGATTCCGTGAGTTGTTTTCGTAATTCAAACAAAACGCAACGCTGATGAAATAAAAACTCGTCCCTTTTAATTGTAATTATTTTTTTTATCGATTGACGCGACTCGAAAGATCAAATATTATTCGAGCTCTTTCTATTAACTTTGCGAAGGAGCTTTTGCTTATAAAAAATACAGCGATTGAATTATTTTTAACGATATGATAAATTTTTGATTCAGAAAGTACTAAGATCATTTTTTTTAATAGATCGATGTTTTATATTTTATTAAAATTGATAATTTATAAATTTCCATTACGCATATTCTAATAAAATTAAAGTAAAAGAGTCAAACCGTAAATTTGTATGTAACTGACTAAATTAAATAATAGATGTTTCGTAATTTTTAGATGCAAGTTTAAAAGATATAATGCAAATTCATTATAGTTACCTGATTAGTAAACAAGCAAAAGTTGTAAAATTTATTATACGATATAAAATATAATGGAAATTCAAGAGGTTGCAAATTAACAATTATTACCGTTACCATCTCGAGTTTCCGAACTCTCTCAGTATCAAAACGCCGCCGTGGCTGCACCGAGGCAAAAGAGAATTTCATTGCGTATATTTCGTTATACGCCCACGAAATTCACTTATACAACATTAACGATTTCAGAAAGTTTCGAAAACATGAGATAAATCTCTGCAGCGACTCAACAACGTTGGGAATACCCTCACGTGTCTATGCATACACTTTTCCATTGCAAAACAAAGCCGCAAGACGTAGCTCGGGCGAATCCACAAAGAGAGCGAGAAACAACAATCTTCTTTCTTCGGGCGCGTCGTCGCGCAATGAGAATATCCAACGCGAGTACGAGAAAGAGGGAGTAAGAATACGCTAATCCTTCTCGTTTCATCCTTCTCTCATTCGGTCTCCTTCGTGCCGAGGAATCAAAATAGCAAATTAACTCGCATTAGAATAAAGCGCGTCGCAGCGGAATCCATTTGCTCAGGTAGAGGGAAGATCATAAATACGGTAGCTCTATCTCTATCTCTTTCTCTCTCTCGCTCTCTTTCTCGCCCTCCGGGATTGCATACTAACGAAAATGCAGCGCGGGAGATCGCGTGTAATGTAAGAAAACGTTAACTCAGTTTCTCGAGCTCGGTTAACAAGGGGCCCCCTCAGGTGCCACCGCGATAAACTCACGCGCTCCCGAGATATCGAGTTGTGTCTTCCCTCGAACGCGCGCTACCACTCCCGTTGCTCCCGCTGCTGCTTCTCTCGGCTGTGTATACATATATAGTCACTTTCGTATTCCGCTCCGTTCTTCTCCTTCTATTCTGCGGGGGGAGAGAGAGAGAAAGAGAGAGAGAGAGAGAGAGAGAGAGAGAGAGAAAGAGAGAAATCTCTCACGAGAGAATTAACTTGGGCCGCTGCCGCGTGAAATTTTGTACCTGCACGGTGTGCATATCCACTCTTATCCAGCCCCTTATTATAATACAGACCTTCGAGAATACGCGCGTCGGAGTTGTTACTTTAGTCGCCGGTGACTCGAGTGGAGTTGTGCGTGTGTTTGTTTCAGAAATTGGACGGATGTGAGCTATGTGTACCGTTGACTATCTCCGAAAGCTTCGCTCATGATGTCTTATTCGATATTTTAAAATAATGTCATTCTAATATTTTCCTAATTCTTGTTTCATCTTTTTTTTTTCGATTAATTGAGGATTCAAAAAGTACTAGATAAACTAGTACAAAATGAAATTAGGAGATTAATTAAATTTTAATTAAAAAGTGTCTATATATATATATATATATATATATATATATATATATATATATATACGAGGTCTGGCTATTAAATAACGAGACTGCGCGCCTAGAGAGCGCCGTAGAGGGGTGGGGAAAAAAACGAGTAGTGCGTTGGGTATCTAGATATCTTGTCTATGCATGTACCAAAACACGTTCTCGTCACTATTATTGTATTTGTGCAGTAGCGGTTTGAAACGAACGTGTTTTTTTCTCGTGCCGAAAACCATGTGTGACGAAAAACAGGAGCAACGTATCAATCTCAAATTTCTCGTTAAATTGAAAAAAACTCCGACTGAGTGCTGTAAACTGTTGAAAGAGGCCTATGGAGACAATTCTCTATCTCGTGCGCGTGTTTTTGAGTGGTATAAGCGCTTCAGTGAGAGCCGAGTGAGCACTGAAGATGACCAACCAAATTCAAGGCAATGTTGATCGTCTTTTTCGACATTAACGGTATCGTGATGACTGAATGGGTTCCAGAGGGTCAGACTGTCAACCAGACTTACTATTTGTCAGTTTTGGCAACACTGCGAGAACGAGTTCGTAAGAAACGGCCCGAGTAGTGGAAGAACAACTCGTGGATTTTGCACCAGGACAACGCACCTGCCCATAACGCGCTATCTGTGAAGCAGTATTTGGCCGGTAAGCGCACTCCAGTGCTCGAACACGCGCCGTACTCGCCAGATTTGGCACCGTGCGACTTTTTTTTGTTTTCGAAGATAAAATCTGCTTTAAGAGGGATCCGATTTGAGTCGATGGAAGCGGTAAAGCAAAAAACGGCAGAGCTCCTAAAGGCCCTCACCAAAGAAGACTTCCAGCACTGCTTCGATCAATGGAAAAAATGTATGGAAAGGTGTGTGGCGAGGGAAGGGGAGTATATTGAAGGGGAGCATTCAAATGTAGAATAATTTTTATAATAAAACCCTTTTTCGTAACCAGTCTCGTTATTTAATAGCCAGACCTCGTGTATATATATATAACCAAAATCCTATGTACTTCTTCATACATAATATCATAGGAAGTTTTATTTATTTTTATTGTTACTATAATTAGTTAATTGAAGAAAAATTTTCCCGAGAAGTAAGATGTAAAAGCAATTGATGATATATTTTGTGATATTCCAAAAACGTGTATCACATTAAAAGAAAGTATATGAAAATTCTTTTAAAAAATCATCACAAATTTACGAGGCTTTTTCAAAATATAAAAATGCTCGACGACATTCCAAACTCAAATACACAGCATCGAATCCTATGCAGCGCAGAGGATACAAATCATACGAATCTGCAAAACACAACATTCGATAAAGAAATCGCGAAAAGTTTCCTCGAGCGTGGGAGGAAATAAAGGAAGAAAAATTTCGTTCTTGTAGACGTGTGGAATCGTTACGGCAATGGATACAAGCGTTGAACCTTTCGAACGCTCGACTGTTAAAAAACAAACTGCTTGCTCGAGTACATGGGTAGGTGGAAGAAGACGCGTGTGTGACACCTATATTTCATTCTTTCCATGTCTCTCTCGCTCTCGCTCTCTCTCTCTCTCTCTCTCTCTCTCTCTCTTTGTATCTCTATCTCTCGTAGCTGCCGCTCGTACGATGATTGTTCCCTCGGCGCGCGCGTCAGGATTGTCCATTAAAGTTTCGAACAAGTTTCGCCCGCGGGCTAACTTTGTGCGTCGGTTTTCTCTTTCTCTTTCTTTCTCTCTCTCTCTCTCTCTCTCTCTCTCACACACTCTCTCACTTATTCTTCTTCTATTACTTATACTTTCCCTCGCGTGTGAGTTGAGAGGACGACTCGGAGAAAAGGAGATATCTCGGCATCCCTATATAGCCCTATGGTGCTCAATTTTATCCTCGCAGCGTTTCTTCTTCTTTCTTCCTTTATTCTTTATTTTTTGCTTTCATTTTTCTTGGGGGGACGGGATCGTACTCGCTTACAAAACTGCTGCCGCACTATTATATATATGCGTTAGGGAGGTAATATATTTGTGACTTTCTATGATGTTGTGCATCTTCTTGATGTAGCTAGGGATTGATAATGTACGGAATTACATTTGCTCGAGGCCTTTTATTTTGTCATTCTAATTTATTCATTTTTTTTTTTTTTTTTTTTTTTTCAACGTTACGTTGGGTATTAAGCAAATTTGAATTAAACAGAAATCGATTTTCAAAAAAATTTAGCTGCAATTCTTTCTTTAAAAATCAAAGTGTTGGATCAAATGAAACGATTCATATGATCTAATTTAATTAATCTCAATGTTTAGTAGTATTAAGATTATTATGGGACAGAATCGAACTGGTTTATTAATTTTCAAGATTTACAGATATTGTGAAAAAAATTTCATTTGATATAAATTATTACCAAAAAAACATGAACATAACGAATACTTTAAAATTTATTTTGAATCTTGGATTGCGTCTATTCACGCAAAATCGAAAATCATACAAATATCATGCGTATGTAAGAAATGTGGAACTCTCCATGGAATTCCCGCGATAAAAATTTTAAGAAACGAACGCGTTCTTTCACGCAGTACAACACGAATGAAAGAAAAAAGAGAAACGCGTCCGACTAACAATATCATTGTGAATTTCCAACAAAAGAAACAACCCAACGCAATTTTCGAAGCACGACAGAAAAAAAGAACAGCGAGAAACGGGACAAAGTATCTAAACGGGAACAGGCCAACCTTGAGAAAGACTTCGAGAAAAATCTCGCGGTCGACGATATTCGAAAGCAAAGAAAAAGGGAGCGCGCACGAGAGGTGAAAAAAATGCTGGATAGCTCGAGTTGAATATATATATATATATATATATATATATATATATATAGCGTAAAAGGAAAAGCGCGCAAAAATTGAGTTGCTGTATGTCATATACGAGTCCATGTTCGGCCTTTCTCTTTTATTTTTCTACTCTTGTCGTCGCTTTTGTTGACGTAAAGGTTAGCTGTACCAGCGGTTAACCTTTTCCGCATTATTTTTGTGGCCAATCTTTCACGTGACCGTTCGAGCTTTCCTTTGTCCTAAACGAATATTCCCTAAATTAAATTAAAAAATATTCTCCTAGCGAATTACTGTAAAATTTTATGCGTTTGGCTATCCAAAAAGTCGAAATGGTGGTTATATTTTTAAACCTCAACGATTCGTCGTTGGTCTCTCGATGTAATTGCGTTATATTTGATATACGCTTTTCGAACTTAATTAACTGTATATCGTTATCCATTATTACCGCAAAGCTTGGTGCTAAATAAGCTCGGTAACTTGATTAAGAATTTCATCGTTAACGTTAATCCGTTTTTTTCGATAAATTTCATAAAAAAAAAAAAAAAAAAAAAAAAAAAAGAAAAACAGAAAAATTAATGGAAAAAATATGACCAAGAAGTCCAGATAAATTCATTCCCTCAAAATTAAGTACACGCGTTACCGTCCATCCTCGTACAAACACGTACAAGAATTTCGAAACAAAGATTGTTAGCGGAAAGAGAAAGAGAGGAGAAAGAGAAGGTCCAGCTCGGCAAATGAACGTCCCTTATATCTCCTTGAATTTATCTTTATTATTCCTTTATCATCGTCTTTTCTATCTCTTTTTCCCTCTCTATTTCTTTCTTTCTCTTGGGGACAGGTGACAGAACAGTCTTACCCGCCCACGCAATCGCGAGGATAGGGACAGAGAGAGAGAGAGACAGACAGAGACAGAGAGAGAGAGAGAGAGAGAGAGAGAGAGAGAGAAAGAGAAAATTTCATTTCTGAGTAACGTTACACCTTGGAAGCCTCCGGGGCCATTGTGTGCCGTCGTCGTCGTCGTCGCCGTCGCGTAGCGCCTTCCGGCGGCTGCTACGAGAGACACTCGATCGCAGGACTCCATTTGCGGTTTAGCATAATGGTAACCCGAGGAGAAAAAGAAAGAGCGAGAGATAGCCCTTGGGCTACGGCACAGCCGGCGAGTCGCTCGCTCTCGCGCTTGTCCTTCCCCATTTTTCACTACTTTTGCCCTACCCTTCTTCCTCCTCCCCCCTCTCTCTCTCTCTCTTTCTCTCTCTCTCTCTCTCTCTCTCATACCTTCGTTTCTCTTTTACGTATGTGTGCAGTATATATACTGACTACAGCCCGTGGCTTTCTTGGCTTATAATATACGTGTATATACGAAAAAAGCTCGAAATACGTATATACCACGAAAAAAAGGCTCCCCCCTCCTCTCTTCTTTCTCACTCTACATTTCTACGAAAAACTCGCGAACGAAAAGCGAGGGCAAACCTAAAAATATTCTCGCGACCGCGCGCGATATGAGCTTTTCTTCGGTGGCGCTCGGCTACTTTTATTCGAGGGTTCGTTCTTTTTACATTTTGACGTCGGGATTTTCAGTTTCCATGGATTATGAAATGATGCAAATGTTCTTTAGGGATAAAGGACGCTTCTATTTTAAGAGTTGAATCGAGGCTTTTGAATAGCTTATACGACATTAGAGACTTTATTTTCTTGAAATACTCGCGTTAATCAACATGAATCATATTCAATTTTTCATAATAAAACGACCATTTTTAACGATATGTAAATATTATACACTGTATCTATAAAACTATCTTATGCAAATTCACAATCAAACTGTCGATCGCTATTTTGCTGACTTATAATTAAAAATATAAAAATTAAAGTCTAATGGAATTTAGCCGATCTATACCTACCGATAAAAATGGATAAAAATAAAAAAAAATAGAAAAAGATATAAAGACGATTGCGCAAGGCTTTGTATCAACAGGTGATATCTTGCTTCGGTACTTCTACAAGTGATCGATGAAAAACCCGAGGACAGACTCGTACTCTCGGTTTTAAGAATGAAAAATCGTTCCGCGAAAGTGCTTGCAAACCGCTACGACGGCCCATCGTCACCGCTAGAGTCCGATCACTTATTTTTTGTCCCCGATGAACTCGAACCTAACTCTTCTTTCTTTTTTCTTTTAGTTTTTTTTTTTTTTTTTTTTTTTTTTTTGTCTACCGTAACATGGAATTTTCGACTTTGAAATTTTGACCTTGTTTCTTCTTTTTTGATGAGGAATTTGAAGTTTTTTTTTTTTTTTTTTTGAAAAATTGGTCAAGGCAGAAGTAAAAATTAAGAATTTGTAATTCCGTCTATAAATTAAAGGTTATTAAAATAAAAGCAATCTCTTAATTTATGAATAATTAAATCAATATAATAATGTAATGGATACAAACTCTTATTAATAGTGAAATAATCAATAGTGATAGATTATTTGATAATATTATTATTAGCTTCAATAATAATAAATCGTAATTATATTCAAACATTAAGAAATATTAGCTTTTAATAGAAGTAGAATATAAAATTAATTAAAATAGCAATATCAAATAGCAGCTATTCGAAACCATGCGTATTACATACTTATGTGGAAAAAAAATTCAATATTTAAAATCGATCGTTTGCTATTAAATGAAAACTTGATAACCACCTATAACAATAAACTTAATAAACGAGGCATTCATTAAACGTACAAGCGAGGGAAAGAGAGAAATTTGCGGTGAGCTCAAGCGAGGCTAAAATAAAAGCAGAATAAGAATTAAGCGAAAGAGAGAGAGAGAAAGAGAGGGAGAGAGAGAGAGAGAGAAAGGGAACGGGGGAAGAACTGCTAATTATAGGCCGAAGCAAGTAACGACGAATTTTGCGCTGTGTAAGTGTAGGGGCGGTTTTCACGTGGTTCCGCTGCCTATTAATTTAACGAATGCGCGCCGGTGCCGTTATACCGAAATCTACAATCGAACCTCCCTACGAGAGAGAATAAAAGTGTAAGTTCTCGTGTGTGCGTGTACGTACAATAATATGTACGTACATGCACACGCACACATACGTATGGGCGTGATCGCGCGGGAGGGAGTAAACGAAAAGGAAGAAAAATAAAAAAAAAAAAAAAAAAGAAAAAATCGTGGTACAATTAACCGAAAATTATTTGCTTTTCATCGACTTTTCAAAAGCGTTAATCCGCAGATGTGCTCTTTCGTGTATATGCATATACATACGCATATACATGTACAATCGTACACACAAGGGGTACACGAGCCATTGCCTAAGTCCCGGGGCTTTGGAATTAATCGACCGCAGTCATTTATTGCTTGTATGCAGCCTCGTAATATACGAAATCGATCAGCGACTGTTGGTACAGGAGAGAAAGCGAACGACCTGGAAATAACCTTCGTGGTTTTGTTACTTTTGGACTCGACGCATTTTCGACTATTTGTCAGTGTCCCAATTCGTTGCCTTTTTTTTTTTTCATTTGTGTATTTTTTAAGATACGGAGAAAGAAAAGAAGAAAAAGAACATAACTAAATCATTGAAATGTATCGAAGAAAAGATTGTTATAAATAATCGTATCTACTTTGCTTTACTGAACGAATTGGAAAATCATTTTTTTTCATTTGTACTTGTTTCAAAGAATGAAGTAAGAATTAAAAAACAAATCGAAAATTTACATTTGAAAAATAATGAAAAGTATGAACGCGTGAGAGAGAGAGAGAAAGAGAGAGAGAGAAAGAGACAAGTGATATATTTGATGGAAAATTTACAAAAAAACCAATCGATTTATCGCTAATTTATTTCCAAATCCAATCGTTTTATCGTTAATTTATTTAATTAAAATAAAAAAAAAATTGTTCATCGAAGAATTGATTGGTTGAATGGTTTAAATAATTTAATTATGAAAATTACTCAATACAATAATTAATTTAATACTAAAAATTTTCCGAATTTTCATATCAATTATCTTAAAAAAAAAAAAAAAATATTGCATCAAGAATAATTTTTCAAGTGTTAAGTTTGCATTTTAATTTCACAAAATTACGCGACAAAATTAACTCAACCATGCTAAACACTAATCACTATACCAAGTAGTAATTGCTTCTTTCTCTTTCTCTCGCGTAATAAAAATCCCCGACTTCATTTTTCCATAGTTTTCTCGATTGTGCAGTGCATGCCGTTGCAACAGCAGCATTTACAATTGTGAAAACTCAACTTCGAAACTCGGCGTTTTCTCTTCTTGGACTTCTTCGACGCTCCGGAGCCTCCCGCGGGTCATCATTACCGGAGCGTCGAGCGCCGGCAATTAGCTTTCGCTCGCTCAGCCGACTTATATAGTAAGCGACTAAGACGAGTCAAGAAAAGAGAGAGAGAGAGAGAGAGAGAGAGAGAGGAAGAGAGATAGGAAAAGAGACTCGTCAAAGGCCGCAATTCCAAGGACACTATCAATTTGAGCCCTCGCTCTCTCGTATACATTCTATCCTTCTCTCCTTTCTGCTTTACCGACGCCTTTGCAATCAACTGCAGCGCTATGCCTGAGACTCTATGGCCTCGTTAACATTTTATTCTTTCTCTTGGGCTTGTGCACCTTCGGAATCGTTGAATTAGGACGCCGGTGCCGGTATTGCTGCCGTTGCTGCTACGTTTGGTTGAACGTTACGATGTTGGGCGCGCTTAAAGCGATAAGATTGCACGAGGACGCAGAGGGGAGAAGGGTGGGAAATGCTCTTTTTACGGTGTAATTTTTAGACGGGAATTTATTTTAGCTGCATGGAAATTTGTATGTGCTAGCGGATTGATTAAAAAAGAAATTTATGCAAATTTCGCTAAGAGCTAAAGTTTTATCTTTATTTGCGTTAGTCAAATCGTAAATAATGGATAAAAATTTCACTACGTTGCGCATTATTTTACAAAAATACTTATTTTACTTTTTTAATGAATAACTTTAATTTGTTGTGTTAATGAGCAAAAAAAAAAAAAAAATGAGATAAAGAATTCATGTTTTTTGAAACATCGAGATTATTTATAATCTTTTCTAATTTTATTGAGCATATACGTGCATAAATACGTATATAAAATTATTAAAATAAAATTTGCTCCTTTTCAATTTCAGTTTTTCTTCCGCTTTAAATATTACTAAACTTTCATCTCATAATGAAGAACTTTTTATACACTAAATGTGCATAGTAAAAGTTTTGAACTTACATGGTTCAGTTGAAAACGTAAAATTTCCGTTCGAAAGTAAAACTCTTTTTTTTTTTTAAGTAAAGTTTTACCGTAGATCAAGTGGAGCAAATAATTGCAGATTGTTAAATATTTTAATTGAAAAAAATCATCAAAATAGATTTTAACCTCATTAAAATTTTAAACCTTTTCAGAAAACCAGTTAGGAAAGAAAATAAATTGCAATTTAATAATTGCTTTTAGTTATAATGAAACGATTTTTATCGCGTTATCCAAGTATTCGATAAAAAGTAGTTCGACGTAAAACGTTAATCCCTATCAATGTAACTAAAAAATTTTTAATCACGAATTGAAAACGAGAAAATATATTTATAAACCACTGTAATTAAAAAAAAGGACAAATTATCAATTGGTGCAATAGTAAAATTAAAAAATTTATCAACAAGATGGACAAGTAATCATACCTAATAAAAATAGTATTTCCGATTTAAAAGAATTGTTAATTTTTGCTGGTAGAGATATACACATGTTTAATTATGCCTTATTTATTAAACAAATAAATAATCTATCGAAAAACTCAATTATATTTATTATTTTCTTGTTTTTACCAAAACATATGAGAAACCTTTGATATTCATTACACATGCTTTATACCGAAAAAATATAGCAATAAAATAAATGTTAAAATTATGATAAGGGGAGGGGAGGAGGGGGGAACGCATAACGAACTCGTCTCTCGAAAAGCACCGAGGAAGCACTTGCAAAGTAAAGATAAAAAAAAAAAAAAAAAAGAAAGAAAAATGTGAATCGCGCGTTTCTAAAGGCTTGCGCGCATAAATAAACAGAGCGGCACTTACTAATCTTCGCATTCAAAATTTTGCAGGCGAGGAAGCCGGTGATGAGGGGCGTCGGCTAGGAGCCCCAAGAGCCGTGCAGAGGAGGAGGAGGAGGAGGAGGAGGAGGAGAACGAGCTGGAGCGAGTAAAGGCGAGAGACTGGCGGGACAGAAAGATGCCGTCCTCCAGCGGTAACAGAAGCCGGAGCTCCTTATTACGGGCGTCGCTGCTGATTCTAATAATCGCGGCAAGCGCACGAGCCTACAGCTCCCGCACACCAGGTAAGAGACACACCACCGCTCGAGAGAGAGGACAAGAAGAAGCTTTTACTACTGCTACTCTATGCATGCAGCTCTGTCTCTCGATGTATTGTACGTGCATGCATACATGCGTATAAGCAGGTATGTGTGTATGTGTGTGTCTGTGTGCGTCTGTGTGAGTATGTAAGTAGATATAAATATGTAGTCGGGAAAGCGCACGAGTTTATGCTAATAACTTGGGCGGCGGTCTGGTGTTCGCTGCTGAATAAAAGAGGCCGAGATGTTAGATACGGAAGAAAACGCGCGTCGCGCTTTATGTACATATAACGTTACCTTGTCGTCTTTCTCTTTCTCTCTCTCTCTCTCTCTCTCTCTCTCTCTATTTTTCTATATTCCCTAACGTTTTTTTAATAATTTTCTTTTTTTTTTTTTTAACAAGTTTTAAAGAAAATTTTAGGTTTACCCGTTATTATATTATAAATATAACGCTGACGGGTAGCAGACGGTACAAAAGCTTATTTTACCGAATCGAACGACTTAATATTTTGAGCGCTATTTTCATGTAATTAATTCATTCGCTTTCGAACGATCTTATCTTCGTTACTTAATCGTCGTTAAAGTAAACTATTCTATAAAAGATTTTGATTGCTTACATTATTTTTACGCCTTGCATTACAACTATCGCTTGATCTTTTTTGAAAATTCATATTTAATGGTCAGTTCTAAAGTTGATTTATCTAGATAGCCTAATTTACGATACATTCAACATCTATATGTATTATTAACTTCATTTTTCTACAATTATTTTTTTTAACTTCGATTAATTTCATTTGCGATTTGCGAAATGCGTAAAGTGCATAATCTCAACCGCATCAATTTTTTATAACGCGATAATCCGGGAAAAATTGTTTACCCTCGGTTCGAAGCAAACTAGCTCCAAGAACTGGGTGACAAAACAAGAATAACAAAACAAAAAAAGTTGAGCAAAGAAAAAGCTCGAGTCACAGGGGAAGCATTACAAGTGAAAATGTTAATCGCTTGGTAATTTATGCGCGTCCTCCGGTAACTCCCAGCGGTCTTTACCAGCTAGCGCCAGTCGCGAAAAGAATATTCGGCCTAATCGCAGAGCAAATAAGATTATCTGATCGAATTTTAATGGCCGGCTCGCGTGATAGAGAGAGAGAGAGAGAGAGCTGCGCCGCCACAACTCGAGCGGGCCACCGTCGGTGTCGAATGACCGAGGCGAACGTTACGTATGTCGTGTGTACGCGCGTATACGCGCGTTTGCCTTCGAAAACGCGACGATGTATCGTAGGTATATACCCTTTACCCTTAACCTCTCCCTTTCTCCCTCCTCTTCTCACTCCCACGGCACGTGTCGAATTCTCTCTCGCATCGCCCTGTTTCGCGCAAAAGCCCCTAATCGGCTTATCGGCTATCGCCGCCGCCGAGACTTTTAATTGTCACGCGTCGGGAGAGCTTTGCCGTTTATTAGACGGAATTTACGCGAGTTTTTAGATATATAGCGTGTACCTTGTGTGTGTTTGTGTGTGTGTGTGTGTCACAGGAAGAAAAAGTATGACTTTTTGTTAATTACATGAAATAATTTTGTACTTTTGGTGTATTTTTTTAATATAACATTAAATTACGTTATGATTTTTATATTATAATAGAAACTCTTTTACCAACATCTAAAAAAATTAAATTTTGTTAGCCCAACATAGTAAGTGATAAACGCACAGCTTACTAAACAAAACGTATAATTTAATCCATCGATCTAAAATCTAATAAAAGCTATCCCTATTTTTTTTTAAAGAAAAGAATAACGCGTTTTTTATTGAGCAACATCGCGCGTGCGTCGTCCTAATTTTTCATTATATCAACAATATATATTAACGTAATTTTCATGAAATCTACTTATGGTAATGAGCCCGCGCTAACGTTAGAGCGATGTGTTAGTCTAAATTCCTCCTCTACTTACATCCTCTTATCTTCTTTAAGCGCAGCTTACACGAGCCACTCGTGTCCGAGGTATAATAAATTAAATTCTCTTGTCCCTTTCCAGGACACTGAAAGCAATGTGTTGTTTGTACCATTAAATTCGCATAAAGCTACTTTTATACCATTAAAAACGTTATTTTGCAAAATTGTTTCGCTCTTTATTTTATTTTATTTTAATTTTTTTTTTTTTTTTTTTTGTCTTTACTTATTTGTTCAAATAAATTTATCGGCAAAACGTGGTAATCGCACAAAAAATAAATAAAATATGAAATGCTCAATGAATAATAATGTGAAATTTTAAAGTAATTAAAATCGTGTTGTTACTAATTTGCAAAATAAAATAATTACGCAGCAAAATTAAATAAGGTAAATAATTCATAAAATAAATAAATCAAATCGTTCCTTTGAAAGTGCAAATATTTAAATATAAATATTTATTTTGAAAAATAATTTACGTTAAAAGAATACGTTATGAACATTTAATATTATTCAACGTAAACTAAAAAATGATTTAATTAGAAAATATCGATCCATTGCATAATTTAGATAATCCCATAAATTGATTTAACTGCATCGGGAAATATCGAAATGAAATAACTTTTTAACGCAAATTTTTAACTTTTATGTAATTGCGGAATTGTAAATTTATTAAACAATAAAATTTAATAAATGATTACTCGGTACAATAATATACTAAAATTGAACTAAAAATCAACGTATTTTTCGCGGCAAAAAATTATTACGAAAATCGGGTCTCTATCTTTCTCTCTCTTTACTCACTTAACATTGAATTTCTCTCGAGTGAATTAACCCCACGGAGTCCGAAGACCCAAAGAACTCGAAACCTCCAAAGTACAATTCACTTTCAGGTATTCTGTACGAAAGTCGAACCAACAGTCAAAAGAGCGAGTCTCTCGTAGAAATGTTCCCTTCAGCGAGCGAAGGTTGCTTCTCTTAGCGAGAATAAAAAGAGAAAGAGACAGAGGAAAAGAGCAAAGACAAGCAAAAGCGCTTATGAAAACGTAAAAAATGAAATGAAAAAAAAAAGGGAAAAGATTTGCCTTGTCAGTTTGAGATAAAAATGAGAGAGGAAGAGAATGAGATAAAACGGAAAAATAATGAATCGATGATGGAAGGCGTAACGAGATAAATGCTACGATAATAAACAAAGTTCGAGAAAAATAAAAGAAGATACCGATGCCGTTTGCAAAAAGAGAGAGAGAGAGAGTGATGAGGAATAACGCAGAATATCGACTTTTCTCTTATCGGAAGAATTGTACATTTACGTATATGGAAGGAAGTTACGTGAGCGAATGAATTACTTTTAAAGAGTCTTTCTATTGTACTGAAAAAATACTTTTAATAATGAGAATCCTATTGACGACCAAAATATTGGCAAAATTTATGGCGGGAGTAAAAAACGGAAAAGTAAGTCGCTGGATTATTTTTTAACTTTAACAAAGTTAAATAATTAATATTATTTGTGCTATAAATTAAAAATATTTTCCAATTTGAACTTCTTGAGCGCTGAAAGTTAAGGTTTTGTATGTATTAGTAATATCTTCGCTTCTGAGAATACGTATTACTAAATTAAACGGGAAGGTTAATTAAAAATTTAATGAACATTAATTAAATGTTCGCCAAAGGTTTGAAGTTTACTAAATAACAATGCATATTATGCATATTAAGTTGTGAACCCCTGACTCGTGTCAGAAACGATGCTAATAAGTACGTAAATGTAACATAATAACGAACGTAATTAATTTTCCCGAAAATTAATAAATATTAAAGAATATACCTTTTTCGGTACAATAAGTTATCAAGATCGATAAAATATAATCAAAAATATAATTTTCTGTCTATTAAGTTATTACGAACCAAATTAAAATTTATACAATGATAAATTAAGCCCAAAACTTGCTAATTCGAAATCACATCTAAAAGTAAAACGATAAGTAAATCCAGCAGCTCAAAGCTAAAGCTCGACTTTAAAAGCACAAACAGCGCAATAAATGAAAAAAAAAAAAAAAAAAAAAACAAACAAAACAGAACAAGGTCAAAACCTTTTTCGCAACTCCCTCTTCCCATTTTTTTCCTTTCACCCGAAGCTCCTCGTTACTTTCTCATTCCGGTGTGCTTCTCGCTCGCTTGCTCGCCCGGCTCATTTTCCCCGAGCGCGGTAAGAACAAAGAGCAGCGAGTTGTCTCGAGGGCGAACGCGCGCGCGTGTGGCCTACTAGACAAATGCGAGTTGCGCATAGTTCCCGGGCATTCCCATGAGCGATGGAAGTAATTAATCTGTTTTTCTTTCTTCCTGCATCTCTCTCTCTCTCTCTCTTTCTCTCTCTCTCTATTTCTTTCTCTCTCTCTCTCTCTCCCTCTATTTCTCTTTCCTACTTTGACTAGGAACGCGCAGAGTCCGCGTAAACTACAGTTTCTCTCCTTTTGCCGCGTTAATGTTTGAATTTCTCGTTGGGAGCGCAACGTAGCGTCGAGGTGCCGCTTCTTTACCGCGTTTGCTTTACCGTGAATTGTTGCTGTACGGAAACTGCTGCGCTGTTTGACTATTGCGGTTATGGCGATGCGCGCGGGTCCATTTCGGATGTTTGCCTTTTAAAATCTTCGGATGCTAATTAGCAGACTCATTTTTGATAAATATATCTCTATATAACTTTTGAGTTGTAAATACATTAGATATAATCGACTTGTGTAATGATACTTTAATAAGATATCTTTATAAATATACTTTAGAATAAGAAATAAGAAAAAAGGAGTAAATAGAGTTCAAACAAAAGATAATTAATCCTGAGAGAGATATTATCAAAAATCAATACGCGGTGACAACGGTGCGTTATTTCGATCTCTCAGTCATTTATATATTATCGAATGATAGAATTTAAGCCAATTTACAAGTTTTAAATAAAGTTAAGTCGTCGGTTGATCCTCAACTTTGTGGCAAAGAGATTCTAAAATAAACATACAGCGAGGCTCGACGTGAAAAGAAGAGAGAAAGAGAGATAGAAAGATAGAAGTGAGAGAGAGAGAGAGAGAGAGAAAGAGAGAGATAGAGAGAGAGAGAGGGAGGGGAGGAAAGGAGAGAGAGTCGGTAAAAAATAAAAACAGAATTTAAATCCACTCGGATTTAAGACTTTAAGCTTACTTACGTATCATCATAAAACTGGAATTAAAAGTTAAAAATATTCATCCCCGGGATAAACGCTCGTATACGGTGAAAATAAAGTAATACGCACGGCTATGTAGATACGCCGCAATATATAAACCTTAACAATTACCCTGATTTTATAGATTAATTAGCTTATCCTCTTGTATTATATATGCTGCATTATAAAAATTGAAATTTGAAAATTTTCTCGCTACCGACGTTAAAATTACATTATGATTATATTATTTTTTAATAAAATCGTAGCATAAAGATAAGTCGATGTAATTTTAATTAATTTTATAAAAATCCAACCGATATTCGTCGGTACTTTTATTAAAACGCTTTAAATTAATTATTAATCATTTCGTAAATTGTTTTACATTAACGCAGTAAAAAATTTACGATCATATTTTAATAACGTACGAGATGTGAATTTTTTAAACCAGTCGACGTAACTTTTTACATCGAATACATATTTAAATGAGAAAAAACTTCCGATGCATGAAAAGATAAATATTTAAAATAAGTATAAAATTAAAATATAATAAAAAAATTCTAGGAATATATTTCACATTCATTAATTATCGCGAAAATTTCACTTATCCAGCCATCATGTATCAAAAAAAAAAATAATAATAATAATATTGCGATGTAAAACAAATGATGCCCAAAAGTAACGTTAAAAAAATCAATAACTCGCAATGGATTCAAAAAAAAAAAAATCATGCACTACTGCACATCTGAAGCGCGATAGAACTGTGCTAATCCCAAAGAACACAGTCCAACGTTGACCTTTTCCTTCCCAAAAATAATAGAACGTTGGAGGCTCTCACTGCGCGAGAAATGTGTGAAATACAAAAAAAAGAGACAAAGAGAGTGAGAGAGAGAGGGAAAGGAAACGTCCCGAATGCAAAGTCCCAAAAGCGAAAAAGAGACGGAGAGAAAGAGAGTAGAAATACTCGCTCGCGCCAGAGCCGAATTCCGTTTTAAGGAATGACGGGCGGCCGCTGCCTCGGAATGGTGGAAGCTCTCCTGGGCCTCCGAGACAAATGGTCTCGCATACTTAGCGAGTACTTGACTGTGACAAACTGCGCCGGGCCGCATATATCCGCGAAAGAGAACGCGTCACCCTTTCCTTACTCTCGCTTCCGAAGGAGAGACCAATGACGCTCTGTCTTTATCTCCCTATTCCGTAAGTAGAGAAGTATACTTCGGAAAATCCGAATGCGGAATTGAATTGGAATTTTCGATCCTTTACGTTCTACGATGTAGTCGTTTTAATGGCCGTTTTTGCGGATATAATTAATTGATTGATTACTGGTAATACGATACTAAATGCTGAATAAATTGTGCTTGTGTTTTTAAAAACACACGTTAGGTAAATAATTTTCTTATATTGTGGGAATGCTTCTACTTTGAGCTTGAGTTTGAATTTAAAAAAAAAAAAAAAAAAAACTTTCCAATTTAAAATAATCATATTTTCTCAACGTTAATTAAAATTAAACACAATCCACCTAATTATTTTCGTAATAAAAATGTCATAAAGAGCAATTAAAATTTCAGCATTAAAATTCATTAATAATTTTTTCTTTTTCTAGCTCGGCTATTAAATTTGTCTTGTTCTTCAAACTGTATCTTTCAAGAGCAGGGAAAAATGTTTGCATTCCGTAAAGTCAGTTGAATAACGACCTCATAAGTCTTCTTTACATGTGCCAACTGAGAAAAAAATTTTTATTCTAATTTGAAAAAAAAAAAAAAAAAAAATGAAAACTACAAAAGAATAACTTTTTTTTTTCTTTTATAGACTTTGTTACGGTTGATATTTTTTGACGTTCTTGATTTTTTCAACTTTTTATCGCGCTAGTTTTTAATGAGTTTAACTACTTTACGCCGATTGTTCACATCTTTTGAAAATTCGTAATTTTAAAGTTGAAATTCGCCTCTTTTATTTTATATTATTAATGCCTAATTTACTTTAAAAAAAATAAGGAGAGTAGTAAAATTTTAAAAACTAAAACTATTTTACACGCCCTAATAAACGTTCGCAACAATAAAAAAAAAAAAAAAAAAATAAATAAAAGAAGCGAAACCCTCGGCGAAATGTTTTTTACTTAAGCGAATTGAAGTCAGAAATACTTTTCGTACTACTCGGTAATGAAACAGACTCGGCTTTCCGTGGAATCTGACTTTTCTCCGGCTTTTTTCTCGCTTGTTCGCGAACGACGAAATAGAAAAAAAAAAAGGCAAAACAGAAAAAGAAAATCAGCAGCCAGCAAACTAGGAAAAGAAAAAGGGAGCGACGCTTTAAAGAGTTTCTTCGAGGGCGCGTTTCTTATTTAGCACTGTCACGGTTACTTTTTGTTTACTTCGCCTTTTTTTTTTTTTGTATCCTCCACCCGCGGCTTTCTGTCTTTTCCCTCTTTCTCTTTCTCTCTCTCTCCCTCTCTCTCTCTCTCTCTCTCTCTCTCTCTCTATCTCTCTCTCTATCTCTCTCTCTTCCGTTTTTTTCTTTTTTAATTTTGCTTTCGTCTGGGCCGATTAGAAGCTTAACTAATCACTCCGCCAAAAGAATAAGAAGAAGAAGAAGAGTACAGGGAGTGCGCTGAAATTTTTTTTTCGTTTATTTCTTTTTTGTCTACGCGCGTGAAAAGCCGCGTGATGAGTTTGGCAGCGAGAAAGTAAGAGAAGGTGGGGAGAAAAAAAAAGAAAGAGGAGAAAAGTTTGCGGAGTTGTTCGAGAAATTAACAGCGGGATTATGTTGGGACGGAAATAAATTACCGCTGTAGAATTTCATTTTGGGGCTACAGCTTTAAACTTGTCGAAGGTAATAATTCAAACGTTAACGATGCTTTGCAATATGCCTCTTTTAACCACTTGATTTTAGTACTTATTTTATTTTCATTTCTCAAAGTTGAAAATTTTATGGTATAACTAAGATTATTTTTTTCTTTAATAAATTTTACTTGTACGTATTGTTTGCGAGAGAAATTTATATTTATTACGTGCATCGTTATAAAACATTTTTTTATAACAAAAAATTTTAAAAAGTAACGCGTCATTTATACGTTTATTTTCTATAAAATTTTTATATAACGAGTGACGATAGTTATTATATCTTCATATCTACGTATTCTTAAATTTCTTCAAATATTTATACACATTTCCTTGATAAAAAAAAAAAAAAAAAAAAAAAATTATTTTCATACATAAAATAACACGAGCAACGCAAGTAGATTGAATAAAGCGGCGACGTAATTTTTAAAACGCAAAGCTACATTTAAAAGTGTCTTGGCGCGATTTTTATAATTTAAAAATAACGTATCGCGTTAAGAAAAGCAGCTCGCAATTAAACAAACAAAAGTGGAGTTATATCTTCAAAGAATTAAACGCGCGACACGCGGAAAAAGAATGAATAGAATAAATAAAATTAAAAAAAATGCGCGCGCGTTATACGCACAACACGGTGTAGACAGATACTCTCTCTCTCTCTCTCTCTCTCTCTCGCTTCGAAAAAAACGAGAAAAATAAGCACACACGATGGAAACGAAAACATTCTTATATTATTTTTAGTCTTGCCGCTTGGCGGAAAAGGATTATGTGTACGTGTATCGATATGTGTATGTATATATATGTGTGTGTTAACTGGCACGTAACTCACTTTTTCACAAACGAGAGAAGACAAAGCGCACTCGACTGAGTTTTCTCGGAACGTTTCTTGACCGATCCTCGCATCGATAAAGAGAAAAAAGAGAAAAAGGAGAGAGAGCTATGACGACTAAAAGTCAAGTTGCCGCGGTGTAAGTGATTCGAGTCGAGATCGAGTCGACCGGTCATTGTCTCGATCGACCGAATAATGATGAATAAAAGATACACTTTTAGCGAAGTATGCGGACAGCGTGCTTTGTTTTTATTTTTTTTTAGTTTCTTCGTTTATTTCCCATTTCCACTTTTTTTTATAAAAAATAACGTTTACATACATATGACTCGCTTTCTTTATCCATTTTGAATGTATATATATAAAATATAAGAAGTTGATTTAATTATTTAAATGGAACTAATATTTCGCGTAATTTTCATCGTCATCTAATTTAAGACTATACATAATGTATGTTTGTTATATACAAACATACTTATGTTTGTTCAAAAATATTTTAATTAATTATTCACAAAAACTTCAAATTAAGATAAATGTATTTTATTAAAATAAATTTAATGCACAATATACATTTTAATAAAATTGTATACGATTTCATAAAACTAATAACAAGGAAAATAAAAAATAATTGAATAACATCGAGTACATTTTAACCTGCCGTTTTTTACTTGTTCATTCGATTTCAATATTCTTTTACTTTTTCATGCATTTGTCGAAAGTAACTAAGAACAGCTACAGCCTTGCATAGTTAATATTTAAACTTTTCATTTTAGGCGTAGACGCGCGATTGTGCTTTTCACTTCCTGACGTTTTGTCAGCGCCGGCAGCTGAGCTCGCGCTCTCGCAAGCGGAGATGAAATTTCACCGGAAATTTCGAGCTCCTATGACGCGCGCGCGCCCGCGCACGAAAGTCACCCTGCACTTGACCCAAATTTCGATCGCGTAAGTTAATGTACGAGTACGCGTGTGCGCGCGGTGTGCAGCCGAGCGTGAAAGCTTTGTCGCTCACCGATGGAGAACTAGTATTAAACTTCTTGATTTTATAAAGTGATAATTGGTTGAAGGAGTCTTCGAAAGAGACTGCTGTTGGCTCGTAGGTGTTTAATGAAAATAACTCGAAGATGCCCGAGTTATAACCTACTTTGTTTATCATAATGAAATAACATATCACGTAAATCTATAATTAAATTATTTTATTATAATAACTTGTAAGAAAATTTTATAAATAGAAAATAACAAAGCTTTTGATTCATCTTTAAAGCAAAATAAGCAAATGAAAAAAATTGTCTCGAAAGAAGAGTCTAATAGAAATCAAGTACTCAGACAAGCCCCAAGACACCGAACATCCGTCAAAGCCAGTCGCAAACCCAAGGCTTAAGCCTCTCCTCGCACCTCTTCTCCAACACATATAAGATAAACACACGTACATCAACGTGCATACAACGGTGCACGATATTACGAAATTTCTTACTCGTGGCGTGCAAGCAACAGCAGCAGTGGCAGAAGCGGCAGCGTCAACCAATCAACGCTCGGTACGCAATATTCACGGAAATTAGGCGCGCCCGTGTCACTGAGCTAAATATATATATATATATATATATATAAACGTGTACATATATATAAGCACGCTTTACCCCCTTCTACCCCAGGAAAGAGAAGCACGAAGTGAGAGAGGGAGAGATGGAGCATACCTAGAATCCGCCCCTACCATAGTACACACGAACACACGAATACGTACTCACGGCGCCGCCCCCTTCTCCTCTCTTCTCTCCTAAGCGCCCGTGAAAATTATGTGTGTCTCTTCCTTCCCTTTCCACCCCCTCTCTTTCTCCTTCTACGTGTAACACGTACACGCTGTACGTCGCAGGCGACGAGGCGAGAGCGACACCTTCGTTAAACCGTCCTACCTCTCCTTGGGAAAAGCCGAGAGAGAGAGAGAGAGAGAGTCTAATGCTCGGCGCTCGATATTCCTAAGACTGGAACGCGTGCAAACACAAACAGCGACGGGCAAACAACGCGCGTGCGGCAAAGCTCCGCGACACCGACGTTGCTTCTATTTCCATACAATCGCGCGCTCCGCTCGCTCTACTCTCCCCCTCCCAACCCTTTACACGCTCGCTCATAGGCGCGGAAGCGCCAAGAGTTTCTCTGTCTCACGAATATATATATACATATACTGCATTATTAAATAAATTTTGAAGCGCCCCGTCCCCTCCCTGGTGATACCGTCGTACGAGGAGGAGCTGCAGCACCGAGAAATTTCACTCGCGACCATTACACACGGCCGTCGCCGCGAGTGAGAGAAGCGCGAGATCGTTGACTCTATTACCCGAGTCTTGTAGGTTAATCAGTTCTTTTGAACTCGCCTTGCCCAGTTTATTCTTAATAAAGATCTTAGATTGCTAATTTAGTTTTTAATTTTCTCAACCCAGCGATGATATTGCTCGATCGATACACATCGCTTTAAAATTATGTCGATATTGAATTACATTGTAATTTGTAATTAAATTTTCGCTTACATATAGACACATTCATTTATAAATTAGCATTTAAAATTATTTCAAACAAAGTTTTTACATAATCATGATGTAGATATAATAAATCAACTGAACTTTTTTATTACTTCAATTAAAGAATACTTTGTTACCTATATTTTTTTTTTTCTTCGTTTCTAAATAATAAATAAAACCGTCAGTCGGAGAGCCCTAACATATCAAATTAACGAAATATGTTCGTTTAACCAACAAATGTAATTAAATTACACTGTTTATGTAAATGAACAACTCTCTAATGAAATTTTACACAAAATCATCGAAATGAAACACCTTTCTCGCGCCTCGAACAAAAAAAAAAGGAGATAATCGCGAAGAGAAAAAAAAAAAAAAAAACATTTCTTTCAAGATCGAAGCTAAAAAACCATCAATCTCAACGTATAACATCGTACGCGCGCGCGCGCGCACGAGCGTTTTCGAAAGATCTCAGCCGCAACTTATACGTGGAATAGTAAGATACGAATAGCGCAAACGAGGATAAGTCGCGCGCGTGTCGCGCTGACGACCGTGCATTCTTTCCCAGAGAGCTTATTATTTATCTCCGAAAGAGTCGGTATAGTTCGTCCCTCTTAAACAATCCTTGGCGGCGTATCGTTACGACGAAACACGATGGTCTCTGCCAGGCCTAACGACGAACCGTCGATCCATCCACGTCAAGCAGGAGCAACTGATTTACACGAGTTTTGCTTCCTTGTTGCGTTAGCTTTTCTAATGGCCCGAGCTCCGAGTTATCTTTTACTTCTCACACCGTCTGTGCGAGTTTTTCTTTCTGTCACTTGAAATTGTACGAATTAGAGTGCGATAACTTTGTGGTTAACTCAAGCGGCGCTTACTCTCCCCTTCGTGTTTAATTGAAATTCCATCTTGATTAATGACTTTTATTATTGTATACTTGTACTTGAGTGGGACATTCAATTACGATTGATCGGTTGATTTAACTGTTGTAATTTATTATTTATTATACGCGTAATTTTCTTGATTTCAATATGCAACTTTAATAATATGTAAAATGATTTTATATCATATTTGCAAAAATAAATGCAATTATACATTCGGCAATTCTTTATTATTCTTATTAGGCAATAAACTTATAAATATATAATTTTAAAATATAAATACAAGTACTCACGACTAAAATGTAATTTTAAATCGAAACATAATTAATCATCTAACTTTCTTGAATCATAACGCGATCAACGCATACAACACACGCGACAATGCAAAGAAAACAAGAGACTAAGAGAGAGAGAGAGAGAGAGAGAGAGATAGCGAGAGCGTGACAAAGCTCGTAGCAAAACAATCGTCTTTCTCGCGAAGAGACGCATAAACCCGCGCGCGTTATTCTCGCGACGTGAGTCTCCCGGGCGCGATAGATTAATATCTATATTCCGAGAAGGTAGCGGCACGTCTTCGGTGCGCGAGTTCGCGAAAACTCCACGTGATTTTACACTCGGGACTCGCTCGCTGTCGCGTTTCTCGTCCTGGATTTGTTGCTTTACACCGAAAGATCGTGTGCTGCGCTTTGTCCCAGATAAAGAGAATAGAGAGATGCGTTTGGAATTTCGTGGCGATATTTTCATTACTTAATATAAAGTAAGCTTTGCCTTTAAATTTTTAAAATATATAACGAGCGCGCGCAAGAATTATACGAAAAGTGTAAAAAATGTTCACATTAATACATAAAAAAAAAATAAGGGATAATAATTTAATTTAAAAAATATTGTAAAAGTAGAAAAAAAAAGAATCTTTTACTTTGCATGATGTAAAGGAAAAAGCTTTTAAAAAAATTATATAATGTTTATAAAATAAAATTATCTTAACAGAAATTACAGCTTTCTAGGGTAAAATATAAAGAGAAAAAGAAAAATATGGAAGGGTATATATAAAAGTTGCGAATAATTCCGTGTATATACCGGAATGAAAAACTGCAAGTTTTTTCCAGTAAATCGCCACGGGGAATTTGTTCTTTCGTCCGACATTCGCCTTTTCATCTTACTTTTCTCTTCCTCCCTTCGCGATTTTCGCAGGAATTTTTCCAATTAAAAATCTATGCTACTGCGATATTAAATTTCCTTTTTACGAGAGTTTTAATTTTAAAGAGTATTCCGGTAACTTATAAATTTTAATTTTCCAATAATTTGCAATAAAAATGTCTCCTTTCAATTTTAAATAGTCTTACGTAGCGCGGAATTATTATTTTTAAAAAATTGCAATTATCAAAATTCGATACTCGAAAAAGAGAAATGAAAAACAAAAAGCAGATGCATCATTTCAACTAAAGGCACTCAAGTACAATATGGTTTATCAGTCGCTAGCTGGGCGGTCCATATGTTTCAGCGTGCTTTAAAAAAAAGAAACAGCCACGAGAAAGAGTGAGAGAGAAAGAGAGAGAGAGGGAGCTCATCATCTTTTCATCGTCGCTTTTTTTCCGCTTGCGCAAGGTGGCGACGACGAACGCTCTCGCCCGAGCTCTCCGACTATTATTAGTCCTAATAGACCATATGTTACTCGCGCGCGGTTTTATCCGTCGGCTAACATCTCCGTCGTCGTCGTCGTCGTCGTCGTCTTCGCCGTCGTCGTTTTCTTCGCGCACGTGTCCCGTTGAAGGAGCGACGGCAACGAAAAAAAAAATGAGAACGACGTTGAGTGAAAAAGAAAAGAGTTCCGCGCCGCGCGGGACGTCTCCTTTTTTTTCTTTCTATAATGAACGAATGAGAGATGCGACAGGTTATAATTATGTTTTGGTTGTTGAGCAAATGGTATCGTTTTAAAAAGTATCGATGGTTTCTAGAATTGTAATTGAGGCATTTTTAAAATAAAAAATAAAATTAGTTGACAAATTTAACGATTTACGTTAGTATTGATAATGTTTGCTTAATGGCTTCTTTTAAGTACCGAAATGCCATGCGCATTTCAATAGAGACGATTATGTTGATAATTTATAATAAATGAACTGAACTAAAATTAAATGAATACACGCATAAATAGATATATGCTGCATAAAACAATAATTTTATAATCCATCAAATATATAATAAAGCCAATAATTTTTTAAAAGACGAATTAATGTAAATAAAAGCAAATAAAATCACGCTCTCAATAAGCTCACCTTTCGATTTCGCAGTTAACAAACATACGTTTAAATCGATTGCTTATAGAAAAAGAAGTATAAACGCAATACAAACAATCCGGGAAAAGAAAAAGAAAGGAGGCGAGGCTTCTGTAATAAATTAAAGGGTAAAATTGCGGCTCTTCGCGCACCGCTGGAACCTCATTTTTTTCATTTGCGCGAGCGCGTGAAGAAGACGCAACGCGCGCTCGCGCCGTTATAATTTATGTGCCGAGACTCGCCTCGGCTCGTTTCTTCTAACCGGCGGACTCGAAACGGAAGCCGCTGTTTTAGAATAATGATTAATTTAACGGGATTTGAGAAGCGCTTTTTGTGCCGAAAGTTATTTTTAAATTTTTTTTTTTTTTTTTTTTTTCTTTTCCTTTTTTTTTTTCGACTAACTTTGTAATATGACGAGCTTCCATGTGCTTAATCTGTCTGACAAGTACGAAATCGTGTAAAGTTTGTCGCTGTCTAGTATAAATATATCACGTTACGAGTTTTTGGAATGATAAAATTTTAGTTTTACGTTTCCTAAATTTAGCGCACAAGTTTTTAAATGTAATAAATACATTGGCGTTATACTTAAAATTTCGAGTATTGAATCTTTATGTTTTTGTAAAAGACAGCGCAAACGTAATAAAGATAAATTTTGAAAATTTATGTGAACAATACTCAAAGTAAATTATTGTACATTCACAAATGGTACATTTGAATTAAATTAACAATATATAAATGATTGAAACAATTAATTTTTAGTGATTAATTAACATAAATCAAGCTTAAAAAGAAGAATTGCCAATATTCACAGCTCGGTATTTACGACATAAACGAAATCCCTAATTTACAGCCCAATAAAACGCCGATATATCCAGCGGTGGCAATTGAATTTGTAAACGCAATTTTAGTTTAGTTTAAAACTCTCGCCCTTTAAATGCTTTGAAATAATAAAAAATTATGGTTTCTGCCTCTATAACTCTCGTCCTAGGAAGCTGTATCCGAATAAATAAATATATGTGTGGACGATTTAGCGAGACTCGAACCATTTTTTTTTTTTTTTTTTTTTTTTTTTATCATCCATAAGAATGGGTCGGAATAAAAAGTTTTATAATAGTTTATCATTATACGAATAAATATTTTTTCTTTTATTATAAGTTACCTTTTTGCATTTATTTATTTTGACGGGTATTCTCGTAAAACTTTTATCATGAATTTTTAAAATAAAAGAAATAAAAATATTTTTATATCTTACAAAGACTAGTATTTCATATTTTTACCTCTCAGTTTTATAAAAGATTATAATTGAGATAAATTTTTTATAAAGTGTCTATATTAAATTGTTTCCTAGCTTTAATAACTATTTAAACCTGACTTATGCAAGTACGACACAAAAAATGTATTTATAAGGGTAATAAGTAATTTATTCGCTTGATAAGCTTTAATTATTATTTAATCTGTAGCCTTTTCCTTTAAAGAAACATCGAGTAACAATTTAGTATTTTTATTTTAACATTATTAGTAATAAATCCTAAATTTCTTTTTTGCATTCGATCTACTAACAAAACAACCACAACATAAAAGCGAACAAAATTCATTCGAGACAAAAACTAGATGAATAAAAAACGTCATTAAAGCCTGCATAATACAAACGTCATTAATGTAAAACAGCCATCCGCTCGAGTCGGAAAAACGTGCGCTTTTAAAGCCCAAAATTAACGTTAAACAACAGTCGACCGCAATCGTCACCTACACTCGCGCCCGTACACCTAATAAAACAAGTACCTTTGCAAAATTTTGCCGCAACGCGCGAGTGTGCATTTACAAACATACACACACACACACACACATACACATGTATAGTCTATGCATACCAGCGCAAATTTTACACGGAATTCACTCTCGACGAGAATCCGCCCCGTCTCTCTTTTCTCCGCGCTATAAACATTCCTACGTGTATACTCGGTACGCAAATATTAACCACGTGGACGACATAATAATAGTCATTAATTTGCTTCTACAATGCAAAAGTGCGAGCACGAATGCGAGCTATGCTGTATTAATCACCCTTAACGTACACCTTTACACGTTCACTCGTTCATATATGTGCACTTGTATTTAAAAAAAAATAAAAAATAAAAAAAAAAAAATAAAGAAAAGAACAAAATAAATGAAAATAGAGACAAAAAATAATAACACAAGGATTAAGGCACTTTATTTATCGTGAAACCAAGCGACTACGTATGCACACGGTCATTAGTCGACGACGACGACGACGACGACGACGACGACGAAGGAGAAATGCCCGATTACAGCCAAGTCGTAAATCTTCCGTTCGTTAATAATCGCGCGAGAGCGAGGGCGAGCCCTTAATTTTCTTCGATTATCCTGCGCTGCTTTTTCCCTTCGGCCCCTCTTTAGGTAGCCACGAGACGCTTGAAAAGTCTTCATCTTTCAAGAAACTAACCGGGAAATTGTTAACAGCCCGCATATTAGAATATGACCATTCGTACGTTTACCCGAGAACCTTTCTGAGTTGTGCACCCGTCGTTTAACGTTATTTATCGTACGAACGCGGACACTAACATTTTTTTTCTTTTCATTGATTAAATACTGGGATAATATAAACCGACAGATAAATCGATTGAAGAAAAGAGCAGCCCGAAGAAGAAAGAAATTGATCTTTACGTTTTTCAAACGTTAGCAGCGCTATAGCTTCGAATAGAAAAAAAAAAAAAAAAAATACGAAAATTCTTACCAAGTTTTCACAAAGAATAGTTTGAAATGCTTGAAATAATTTTGCGCATTATGCGACTGAATTGAGAGAAGAAATGTGATTATTTTTATGTTCGCATAACTTATGGAATTGAATAAAATATTGATGTATTTATAATATAAATATTTATTTATAATTTATAATATATACTATATATATGTAAATATTAATTTATTCATATATTCGAATATTTCGATGAATTTTTACCTTTTTAAAATTCTTCAGAATCATTGAATTTATTTTAATTTTTCCGATTTTCATTCCTTTTTCCAGCAATAATATTAAAATAACTTTATCTACATACTATAATAGACCGTAATTTTAAATTTTCATAAAATTTTAATAGTTTTAAAAAAAGAAATAATTTTTCAAATTGACTAATGCTATAATAGACTAATTTTATATGATCAATTATTAAAATTCTCACATTAAAGTCAAGATTCAAAATTAAACGTATAAAATATAGACAAAAAAAAATTTATTTTCATTCAAAGATATTTTTGATTTTTTTTTCTTTCATATCGCGCAACGTAATAAGTAAAAAAAAAATCTATCCACCATGGCTGCAACTTATAAAAATGTGTGCACACTTTCATCTTGCTTCCGCTACCTTCATATTTGTATACATACATAAACTCGCGTATTTCACCCACGCAAGACGAGCGTTCGACAATTTCTGTATATCTCTATACCCAACCTCCTTCTCTCTCCCCCGCCTGGCATCGTCTGCGGGCTAGCTCATGGATTACAACTTGTAAGAGGATGTACGGGCGAGCGGCTCGCCGATAAATAATCAGATTAATGAAAAATATTTCCCTCTGTCTCGTTTACTGTATACGTATATACACGTACACGCCAAATCGCATGTGTTAATTCTTGCGCGCGCGCGCGTACGTACCACTCGGACTTGAGCGCGGATTAATGCGCCCCGACGACGACGACGACGACGACGAGAACGCACCCCCCGATGAAATTTCGAGGGGCTTGAGTACGAAAGTGAGCAAGAAAGAGATGGGGAGAGCTGAGTGGATGTATTGATGTTAAGAGAATGGAAAATGGAAAGAGATGAGCGAGTGGGAGAAAAGAAAAATAAGGAGAGAGTGTAACATGCATGTATCATTTTAAGAGATTTGTACAAGGATTTTTTGGGGGGTCGATTTTAACTTTTTAGGTTAATATCCAATTCTAAATTTCCCGTTCCTTCATTTTATGCATACCAAACATATAGAATTTGTAAATTTTTTTAGAATTTAATTGAAAATATTTCAAAAGCTTTAGTTGCGGATTTTGTTTGAAACGTATTAAAAAAAAAATAATGATAAATAAATAAATAAATAAATAAATTATCCGAAACAACTTTATCGCAGAAACGATTAATCATTTTCATGTAGAACGCGTATAAATAGTTTACATAAAAACTTCACTGATAATATCTAGAAGACTCTTAATAATCACAAAGTATATTAACGGAAAAATGAATAAAAAAATTGTTCGTATCTTTTTATAAATTATCGTTGATTTTAAAATATATTTGGTATACTTGGAAAAATAAAAATAGCGAATATACACGTCGGTGAGGAGCCACGTTAAATTCCTAAAACAATTCCAACACTGGCAAGCATTCGTGAGATATTAAAGTAAATCTACCCACGCAAATGAAGCTCACCGAGTGTTAGTACTTCGCGCTCTCGGGCTTTATCCGCGAAATATCTCTCGATAAGGCAGAAGATGCAAACATAAAAAAAAAAACGCGGCGAGATATAAAAAAGCTCGGGAAAGAGCAGCGGAGATTAAACACCGAAAGAGATGGAGAGAAAGAATGCGAATTAAAAGCGCTCGCGCGCGTACTCATGCGCGTGTGTGTTTGCATGCGCGTAAAAATGAGCCGTGGATGGGTGAAAAATAAAGCAAAAGTAGCGAAAAGGAAAGCGGAAACAAGAGAGAGTGAGATACACTCTCCGCTCGGTGTTTTTACGAACGCGACACTATTTGCGCAACGCGTGACTGTTTACAAGGGCAGTCTTCTCGTCGCTTACGGCTTGTGTTACAAAATAAAAGATTGTGTTACAAAATAGAAACGGCATCGATACATATTGTTTTGTTTTTTTTTTTTCAATTGTTAGGAGTTAATAGCACCGAGATACATCGGGAGAGAGTAAAGAATACGTTGCTTTAAGATTCAATGCATCTTACTCGATTTTGACTGGATGTTGTCGAGTGATTTAAAATTTCGAGGCTCGCTATAATTGTAGCTGCTTCTTTTGTGTGACTGTAGCTTATAAAATCGATACGTACATGTATGTGTTTATATATGTATGTAAATATATGCACGTGTCATTGTCATTTTTAGAAATTAAACTATGATGCCGGTTTAAATATACATATATGCATAGATAAAGTACTTTTCAGTTATTGATTCGATCAATTTTATTTATATAAATAATAAATAGATAAATATTTAACGATAAGTTTAAAAATATTTGAACGACTTATAAATATCGCTTGTTAATTTTCAAACCATTAGAGTTAAAAATTTTATGAACGAGGATAACATGAAGTATTCAAAATTCTTTTTCTATTCAGCTCCTTATAGTCCTTGCAGAATTATTTGAAGCGTTTCTAAACATAATTTATCGATAAATTGTTATTTTTCGAAGTAATTGAAATGTTTTGAAAGAATTTTACAATAAAATTTTTAATGTACAACAATATTGAAAACCTTTCTCAATAAACAAAAAACAATCCACGCGCATACGATATTATAGGGATGGTAAATAATTCGCGTATGCTGGAGATCCAAGACGCAAATAATCGCAATCGACGTATCGTTTATCACGTTTATTTGCTCGTCCAGCACTCGGGGCTTTAATTTTTAAGCAGACACTCAGCGTATGCGTTACCCTCGCGTATACGCCATTCATAACCGGTGAAGCTCGAGCTTGCGGCCCGTGTACTTAAGGTATTCGAACTGGCTAATGCAGACACATGTGCGCGTCCTTAGATACATCCGGGCGCGTATACCGAGTCGCGTAAATTTATTACGAGAAGAGCGAATTCGTCGATTCTGGAAAAAGAGAGCGAGGGAGAGAGAAAGGCAGAGGGAGAGAGAATATATTTTAGCTAAGTGAATGAATATATTTTACATTTGATATTGATTTCGAATTATTGCGTTTAGTATATGGTAGCGGAAATGCGCGTATTTTTTTATTGAATGATTAATAGTTAAAATTGACTTATTCTATGCCAGGGTAATATAAATACATGTATTATTTTTTGTATTTTTTCATTAAATTTAGAGTTATTGAATAAAAGGCAACATTGAGATAATACTTGATTTTCAAAAGTAAATAAAATGTAAATATATGTAAAATAATTTATCGGTGAAATTGTAAAGTTAAAATAACGAACTTTACAGAATTTTAAATTTATCAAAAAAAAAGATAAAAAAAAAAAGAAAACAATTTTATTATAATAAAAAAAAAAAAAAAAGAAGAAAAATTAAAAAAACAGCTTAATTTAGGATTAAGCAATCGAGCGTAAATCGCACATAACATAAACCATCGCGTATACATTCACGCCTCGATGTCTCTCCGCAGTACAACTGCGCGGTACATTCAACCGCGTATCGAATCTGCTCCGCAAATGGAAAAGGATTTTTTAATCCAGCGTATACATATGGGAAAATCGCGCACCCTCCGTCGGGTCTCATATACGGAACGTTATTTATTTTTCTCCCGGAGATGTAGAAACGAGAAAGAGAGAAAGCAAAGAGACGACCAACAGGCAGCAGCTTCTGCTGTATAATACGCGCACTGGGAACGAAGGACTGTAAGAGTGTAAGAGAGTCGAGGCTAACGCGCAGTTTTTCTCACTACGGCGAGAAACGTATCTCTTTCTCTCTCTCTTCCTCTCATAGGGAAGACACCGAGGGAAATAAAATATTGGAATTCGCTCGGCCGTTTATCGCGCGTGCGAATGCCTTTTCCTCCTCTACTCTTTACCTCTCGCTCGGGTCATCTTTTTTCCAATGGCGGATGTCTCTCGTCTCTATACTCGTACTATACGTATATATTTATACTTATATATGTATATGTATACATACACAGTCGAAAGGAAGAAAAAAGTCCGTTATATCTCGATATTTCAATATTTCTAATTTTGTATAAGGGTTCTCTTCTCTCTTGTATTTCTTTTCCCATCGACGATGTTAACGTGGAAGGAGTTAATTACTTTCCTGCTCGGTGTATCGGAAGAACGTACACGAGCCGGCCACGATAAAGACTCGAATTGAAAATAATACAGTTTCTTAGAGTGAGTTATGTCATCTATATTAAAGGCTCTACTTTATGGAACTGCTGTGGAAACGTTGCATTTTCGGTATGAGACAGGTTCTTCTTATATTGCGACGATAAAGTTTACGAGTGAATAAATATAGTCAGATTGCGCTATTTCTATTGCTTTTTAAAATGTTCTCCTTCAAATTCATGGGAAAAGAGATGGCGAAAATAATTGTTTGAATTTAAAAATTATGACTCATAATTTTTCATTCATGACTAAGATTTGTTTTTTTATGCAGAGTTTATTAATAACTTGAAATTAAATGTGTGACATAATTTTAATGAAACAATTTTCAAATTAAAAGTCAGACAACTCAATTGATCTGCATATACGGAAATGTTTTTTTTTTTTTTTATTTTTCATTTAATTGGAATTGAGATTACTTTTGACTTAACTTTGAATTGTGACTCCAAAACTGTTGACGTAGACAAAATTAATATCGTATTTATAACAATTTCGTAAAATAACGACAATAGTGCACGATAAATTTGTATTTTTTATTGGGTATTAAATTTTTTTATGACTTATCGTAAATATACGCATAAATTATTTATTTTACTTGTAGAAGATATCACAAATAGCGAATCTTAAGCTATACGAGGTCTGGCTATTAAATAACGAGACTGGTTACGAAAAAGGGTTTCATTATAAAAATTATTCTACATTCGAATGCTCCCCTTCAATATACTCCCCTTCCCTCGCCACACACCTTTCCATACGTTTTTTATTGATCAAAGCAGTGCTGGAAGTTTTCTTTGGTGAGGGCCTTTAGGAGCTCTGCCGTTTTTTGCTTTACCGCTTCCATTGACTCAAATCGGGTCCCTTTCAAAGCAGATTTTATCTTCGAAAACAAAAAAAAGTCGCACGGTGCCAAATCTGGCGAGTACGGCGCGTGTTCGAGCACTGAAGTGCGCTTACCGGCCAAATACTGCTTCACAGATAGCGCGTTATGGGCAGGTGCGTTGTCCTGGTGCAAAATCCACGAGTTGTTCTTCCACTACTCGGGCCGTTTCTTACGAACTCGTTCTCGCAGTGTTGCCAAAACTGACAAATAGTAAGTCTGGTTGACAGTCTGACCCTCTGGAACCCATTCAGTCATCACGATACCGTTAATGTCGAAAAAGACGATCAACATTGCCTTGAATTTGGTTGGTCATCTTCAGTGCTCACTCGGCTCTCACTGAAGCGCTTATACCACTCAAAAACACGCGCACGAGATAGAGAATTGTCTCCATAGGCCTCTTTCAACAGTTTACAGCACTCAGTCGGAGTTTTTTTCAATTTAACGAGAAATTTGAGATTGATACGTTGCTCCTGTTTTTCGTCACATGGTTTTCGGTACGAGAAAAAAACACGTTCGTTTCAAACCGCTACTGCACAAATACAATAATAGTGACGAGAACGTGTTTTGGTACGTGCATAGACAAGATATCTAGATACCCAACGCACTACTCGTTTTTTTCCCCACCCCTCCACGGCGCCCTCTAGGCGCTCAGTCTCGTTATTTAATAGCCAGACCTCGTAAAATGAAAATTAATTATATACGTGGCCAATTACCAACAACTAACCTAATTGAGCGAATATTTATTCTCAAAATACAATCGTGCATTCAGAAGAAAATCCGATATTTTTTAGAAAATACAAACACATTCGAGAGAACTATTGCGAAAATCAATTTTCAGAGACATATGTATCTACAATCAAGCGAATAGAATGATCGATCGTAGCAAACAAGCTCCGTTAAAATAGCAATTCTATTAATATTCGTATAAACAACTGCAATGATTACAGTTGAAAACGATAAGGGAAAATGATAATTACATTCCAGGACTTCATTCAATCTTCATATGAAAGGTTACATCGTTATCACGCGCATCGATAGTCGATCGGATATATAAATATAAATATATATTTATCAACGTTACGGCGCTTACAGTCGTCGTGTGTCTGAAAGAGCGCGCGAGATGAGCGATGAGTATCGCGTGACACGCGCCCTGGTATGGATGGTGAAAGAGGAGTGGTTAAAACTCTTTAAAAGCTCCTAAAAGCCTTTTAACGTACCTTCTTGAAAACTTCGTTAAAGCCGACGTCTTCTCCTTCTTTCTTCCTCTCTCCCTCTCTCCCTCCCTCTCTCTGTCTCTCTCTCTCTCCCTCTCTCTCTCTCTCTCTCTTTCTCTGTCATTGACGCTCTTTTTTTCTCTAGCCTCTTCCCTTGCCTTCATCTATCCGCCGATTACTGGTGTTCTTATACTTGATGGATTTTTATTTCTTATTTACACTCGTCTTTCGTTAAGTTTTTCTTTTTTCCTTTTCGGTTTCGTTGCAGCATAGTAAAGCAATCGTAGAGAGCGGGCATAAGGTAAGGACTGACTTTTTCTTATAATTCCGGGAAAATCTCTTGGTAAATTCTTTAGTGGAACTTGTTTAAATCCCTTCCTTTCTCGACCCTTCCTTACTTTTTTATTTCTTTAAGATGAATTTTTCATGAAAAAAAATGGATTTGAATTGAAAATTTAACGGCTCCTTTACGACGAATAATTGCGAAGGTTAAATAATAATGTATCGTGAAATAAATATGAAGAAACGAGAAAAGTTGCTTTAAACCAGTAAGTTTATTAATTTTAAAAATAAATATTAATAATTAACTTTTTAAAATTGATAAAAATACTTTTTTTTTTTTTTAAATTAAAAACAATGATAAATATTTAACAATGCTAACTTTAAAAATACATAGATTTCTCTTTACCAAAGAATAAAAAAATAAAAAAAAAAAGTATGCAGATAACAAGAAATAAAGCACGTAACGGCAATCGGATAGTAAACGTTCACGCGACGGTATATCTCGCCGAAAAATCAACGTAAAGCAACAATTTCGTTGCTCGCTTGGCCGACCATAAAAGACGAGTGCGAACGAAAGGAAACTTGCCGCAACGCGCGCGCAGTAAAAGTCAACGCGTATACGAGTACGTTTACACGCTTCGCGCAAAGAAGCTGCTCGAGAAAGAACGCAGCTGCTTAACTTAAGTCGCAAGTGCCGCGCAACTCTCAATAATTCAAAGCGATATAAAACGCGTCGAGGCGAGGGGCAATGCTTTTGCCGGCGCTTGAATTATTCACGAAATTTTCGGCGAAAACACATCCCTTTCTCGTTTTCGATATTGCGCGTGTAAAACTCGATCGAATTATCGCGTGCGTGAGTTTTTTGCTCTTGTTTTTTTTTTTTTTTTTTTTTTTTTTGTTTGGTCGTAGGCTATTTACAGGTGAATTTTTTGAGTTTTTTATTATGCGAAAATCTATAGTAACGCGTGGAAACGTGAAAAGTATAGGATGAATTTTCATTTGATTAAAATATTGTTTTTATGTCGAGGGCTCAAATTGTGTAGTGATAGATGGTAAAAGTAAATTCGCTTTGGAAATTCGAATAAAACGATACTTTTGTTAACGAATTTAAAATATGCAAGAGTTTCGACATCAAAAGCTTCAATTAAATGCGAACAGGCGTTTAAACATTTTATCGTTGAAATCTAATGAAACAAGAAAATCACATCGGCATTTAGTAAAGCACCGAATAGCAAATTAATAATCCAAACGATTTCTCCTTCCGGAATTAACACCGTCGAACCCTTTAAACAGATATCTCTCTTGTAACAGTCCTTGCGCGCTCAGCTACGTCCCTTCATTATCTCTCTCTCTCTCTCAGTTTCTCCCTCAATCCCTCGAAACTGTAAACCGCCCGAAGGTAAAGCCGCGCACACGTACACGAACATACTGTACGGAGGCAGCGTTGTACAAGTGTACGCGCTTTCCTTCTTAGCGACGTGTCGATTCATCATTTAGAAGGATAGGGCTAAAGAATAAGAGAGGCAGGGTATGTGGCCAGACGAGCAACTACTTATCTCCTCTCTCTTGGCTCGAAGTAAGCGTTAATCCGACGTTACGTAAGCGCATAATGACAAGCTGGCCGAACGCGTTGAGGAAACCTACCGGTGGGATTACCTCTCTCTCTCTCTCTTTCTCTCGTCATGCAATATGAATTGGACTTTCGAGTTTCGATTCCGGGATGAAAGCTACCGCTAGCTCTTGCCATTCTAGCTGCGTGAAACTCGTTGCCTACGGTGCACACTCGCTTGGCCTGGGTGTAACGTTAATTTTTCAGGTGACGCACTACTCATTCCCCTCCTTTGCCTCTCTTCCTATCGCGGCTGAGATAAGAGCATTTTCGACGCTATTTTCTTCCCCTGTAGGTTGGATTTCACGCAAGCTGCGAATTTCCCACGATGCTAAGTGCTTTTTATTCGTTTGCATTAAACTTACTTACTTTTTTTTTGGCAATCGATCGATTCCTCGTGGATTTCGGAATCGAAATTCGTTAAATAGGTGTCTATATCGATCTTTTTAGAATTTTCGTTATACTTTGTGTTTCAAAATTAATTTAAGATACTTATTAAATCGGTATTTAATTGTACATCATTAAAAAAAAAAAAAAAAAAAAAGGAAAAAAGAACTCAGCTTCCGATGCGAGATACAATATCGATAAAATAAATTGTACGATAATCTACAATTTGAATTGAACTCATACGCGCGCATAAACATTTTTTTTAACGATTCTCGGTAATGTACAAAATTTAATTGAAAAGGTCGAACAAGAGCAGGCGTCGTTTTATAAATAAAAGCAGCCATTGTACGACTGAATTTTGCATTGATAGCAGGGGGAAGGAAGAGAGGGGGGGGGAGAGAATAGAAGAGGAAAATCCAAGAATTGTTAAATAACGGAACGGAGCTGGTTGACTGGGTTAACATGAATTACGACGTTGATATCCGCAATTATAATGATGATTGTTATTAGGGTGATTACGCGGTAGGGTTGAACTCATCGCCAGGGACATCAATGGGATACGACGTGAGCTTGGACGAGAGCGCGCGGCTCTCTCGCGAGCTCTCGCGATATGCTCCGTTATTGATAATAATTACGCGTTTGCGTATACCCGCTTAAGCGTGGAAATATTCCGGCAATGCTAATGACGGCATCCGAGATATCGACTTAAACGCTAACAAAATGATGACCTGGATACCGTTAATGGCATTATTATGTAAAATTTCAAGGCAATTAATTTTAGATAGCCCGTTATTATTACACTTGACGCAAAGTTATTTGCATAACGAAAATTATTAAAATATCGATTTCCTGCAATGAATATTATGCAGTCTAACGCCGCAAGTGCGACGTACGAATACCGTTAATAAAATGAAAATATTAAAAAATATAAGCAAAAATATACATATCTGTATGTAGATCTATATTGAAATGTTTTTTATTCGCATTCATTTTGTCGGGATGAAAATCTTGAAACGCTTTAATTTATTGCGGTAGCTCTCGAGTGCATTCATCAAAGACGCGCGTAAAAATAATATAAATAAAAGAAAAAAAGTGAAATAAACGGCCCTTTTCATTTTTCAATTCGCGGCATTCTTTAACAACGAGAGCGAAATTTACGCGAATCATCAATCATCGCCGCAACTCCTCGGCTCAAAGGTAAAGGTTTTCCCTCTCTCTCTCTCTCTCTCTCTTTCTCTGCCTCTTTCTCATGTTCTCGTTCCACTTTTAAATTAAACGCGTCGCTTTCAACGCTCCGTCATATAAAGCCGAGAAAAGCCAGAATGGCCTATCAGTTGCCTTCCTCTCGATTACCCCTTGGGAATAAATCGCTCACGGTGGATATCTCGAAACTGAAGAGCCTACCGCGCATAGGGTACCGCGGCTGTTAGCGTCCACTGGCAAGAATTTCATTCGTCACCCCTTAGGACTTGGACCATCGTCGACTTTTACCTAATAAAGACAACCCTTGCTACTTTTTTTTTTTTTTTTTTTTAAATCACGGAAGCATCGAACGAGGCTACGATGATATTCGCACGAATAGATTTCTCTGGCCCTTTGTCCGAACTATTTCGCTTAGTCGAGAATGAAAGAAAAGTTGGAGATGGAAAGCGGTAGAAATAAAAAAAATGGGGATAAAAATTGGTGCTATCGGAAACATTAAAACTTTTATCTATAGCTAGCTTCCCAAGTTTTATCTTCTTTTTATTAAATTTCACCAAACATTATAAACTCGATAAATTTGCTCATTTCAAATTCACAAATTATACGGAATTTTGACAGAAAATCTCATACGCATTTAAATAATTCGTATTTTGATATAGAAAGTTTCTCCTCTGAATAAATATACTATGTCAAAATTATTAAAACAATAAAACTGAACACTCTAGGATTGAAGAAAACTTTACATTAATTTCCATACTAAATGAATCAAGGAATCGCGTAAAAGTAAGAAAGTCGAACATAAATTAAAAACATCGATCCATGCGCGGAAGTAAACTGCAGCCAGTTTTCACACTTCGGTGGTCAACTCGAAAATTTATCGCAGCTAGCTCACGAGCGGCGCGTATAAATCAAGAGTTGCTTATCCCAAAAAAGCAGGTCAATCAAATCGCCTCTTAAAATTCGTCGTTCTTGGCCATTCTACCGAAAAATCCAAAAGAAAAGAAAAATAAGGAGGAGGAACAAGTTGCGCAAAACCAGCAAGCGGGTTCTCGTTATCCTCTCGCGGGACCTTTAACCGCGGCTATGCTTTTTCTTTCGTTGACGTACGGTAACATTGTGATTTGGCGCAGAATATAGACCAACGCATTGTTTGGTGCACTTCTTCCTCCCCTTGAGAATTTGGAGGCGAATTTTTCTGGAAAGCTTAGAGAGGTTGAAAGAAGCGGAGGAGCTGAGGGAGAAAAATAAGACCGATATACCAATATACCGGGAAAGGAAGGGCGAAAGGAAAAATCGCATAGGGTTTCGCGACGGCCCCTGGAGAGTAGGTAAGAGCGAGCGCTATATTGCGATAAGTGAAATAGAGTTGTCCTACGTATAACAGGAAGCGAAAAAGAGAGAGAGAGAGTGGAATAAGCTTGGAATTCGGTATGATGTAGGAGGGTAAAGAGATTAAATGACCGATTGAGTAGTTTGTTTATGTGCCGATATATATATATATATATATACGTTGGCGGCGTGCGGTAACTAAGTTTCCGATTATGGAAGTAGCAATACATGTATTAGTCATAAGAACGGAGATTGGAACATCGAGAGTCCATGAGTATAATAAATGTTGCGTATCTTGTTAAGAATGACCTACGACTTTCGGCTTTGTAAGTGCGATTGGTTACGAAAGTATATCGATCGAGTCAATCAGCAATTTATGGAAAAGTCCAACCTCATATAGAAAATTTTCTCTTGCTAATACATTCACTCGTAGAATACATCAAACGTTAAAATATAAATTTCAATTTTCAAATCAATTTATCTTCAATCAATATATATAAATATTTTTTTTTTTTTTTAAACATTTTTTGATAGAATCTTTCAAAATGTGTAATAAACTCAGCTGGAAATAATTTAAATTCTAAAAGAAACAAAAGAGAAACTTCAAACATCGGCAAGACAACGATACACAGGTAAAAAGAAATGCTAGATCAAACGATGCATCGATGTCTATTGGTAAAAAGCATTCCTAAAAATAAGTACACGATTGCACCGGTCAATTGAATGCCCTTTCCTAAACGCCATCGAAATCTTCAAGGCAAAGAAAAATGGCAAGTTAGTTTAACCTCTCGTACCTCTCGCTAGTACCTGTAGAATCCGTGTACAGTGAACTTTCAAGTCATACTCGCTCATAGCGCGATGAACGAAGAACCGAAGGTCGTCTCTGGCTCACTCGACTCGTGAGTTGTTTATACATCGCGTTCGCTGCGATATGAAGTGGTAGCCTCACTCTCTCTCTCTCTCTCTCTGTTGATTCGAAGACCGAGTGGATGTTTGCTATCTTTGATTTCTCGTCTCTCTTCCTGAGTTATATCTGGAGGTAGTACGACACTTTGTAAATTGAAAGTTTTATTCCTAACTTTTAGAAAGTTCAAATACAATATTTTTTAACAATAAATAATAATTAATTTATTAAATACAAATAAAGAATTTTCTTGTCGATAGTCTGTAAATTATTCGATTTATGGTACATTTGTCAATAGATAAAATAATTTAGTAATACAAAAGAATATTAAAAAGTTATATTTTCCTCTTATTTTTTCATTCTCCTTTACGCTAGCTAATTTGTAGGAAAAATATTATTACAGGGATTTTTCAATATGTCAATAACGACCCTTTTTCCTCTTCATAAGACTTTCTCCTACGGAGTTACTAAGCTTTTCTCCCAAGGGGTGAGCGATAAGTGAAATGAAGTCGATAAAGCAAAAAAATAAAAAAGAAAAAAAAAAGAAAAAAATAAAAGAGTCGGCGTCCATATTTGAAAAGAAGAAGGAGGGAGGGAGATTGAGAAAATGCAATTCGCAGGCTCTTTTGCCTCCTTCTCGGATGACGATTAAGATAACTAACAATAATGGGATCTACGATGCGAATAACTGACGCTCTCTCACTCTCTCTCTCTCTTTCTCTCTCTTTTTCTCCCTCTCTCTCTTACTATACTTTATCTGTAAAGAAGGAAGTCGAATAGGATGGAGTGTAGTATATATATATATATATATATTATATATATATACGCAACTGCGAAACACAATGGCGCTCAAGTTTATACTTTTTATAAATGAAGTAGATTGCACGTGAGAATGAAAACGATGAAGTAAATGCTTTATCGCGTATATAAAGGCTTTTTTACATTGAAAACGATTCTCTCATTTATTGTTATTTGCATGCTTTTATATTGTAGTTTTGTCGAGTTAATTAGTCGAAGTTAATCGAAGATTTTTTTCTATTTCCAGGTAAGACTTCATTCAAAAGTTATTCCCTTGACCGTAAGTAAATAAACGTTATAATTAAATTTATAATTTGCAATTTAAATGAAGTTGTAATTATTTATTGACTTTTAAAGCACAAAAGAGTATAATTTATTCATTGAAAATATTACTTTGATTCTACTGCTTATTTTTTTTTTTGGAAATGATGTAATTTTATTTTAAAAATCTCGTATACATTATTAAAATATAATACATTATTCTCTTTTCAATAGTCAATATCAGAAAATAGAAATTTAATTAACAAGATTTAGCCAGCAATTTAAAAATTACGACTTTGCAAAAAAAAAAAAAAAAATATAGTTATACGTGATCAAAGATGCATTAAAAATGTTTAAAATGAACCGTCGAGTGCTTCGACAATTTCAACGTCGCCTTAAATATTGCAATAGCCCTTTCAATTTGAATAATTATCATTAAAACTTTTAAATATTTAACCTACGAACTCATTAAATTCCATCACGGCATATATATTAACGCCACAGTAGCGTCTCGTTCGCGCGTTCAAAAAAAAAAAAATGATGTTCAACTCAACCTCTCTTTCTTTCTTTCTTTCTTTCTTTCTTTCTTTCTTTCTTTCTTTCTTTTTCTATTTTCAAATTGTAAATTAAATTTTTGAAAATTTAATTTCCCCTCGCGAGATACTCGAAATTAAAAAGAAGGTCGGGCTTTTCTATACTTGTCGTCGACCTTACTATACTGATAAATAACGTAGCGCGTTAGCAAAGCGTGACTTAATTAGAATGGCCGCTGAGTGAAAAGAGAATCTGCCAGGATGGATAAATTTTCACGAGTCGTGCATACGCGTAATCAATACAGCCAAAAAAAAAAAAAAAAAAACAAACAAAGAGAATGGGGAGGGTATACCTCGCCCTAAACATATATACTTTCCGAATTCTTTATCGCCGAGCTTATCAATCTCGACGCTCTAATTCCTCTCTCCCTCTTTCCACTTCTTCTTCTTCTTCTTCTTCTCTTTCTCCATCCACTGGATGAATTTCAAGGGCGGCTGGCTCGCAGGGCATAATTGCGCGTTTTAATTATTTAATTAATCCCAGCGAGGAAGAGCCGGTGGAGGACGTCGACGACGACGACGACGACGACGACGACGACGACGACGGCGACGGCGACTTTACAGCGTTTTATCTGGATGCTCGTTAGCGAAATGCCCCTTTCTATCCTCTTCATGGTAGTAACATCCGGGACGGCTCTGTGTATATGCCTGTAACTGTGTACGTACTACATACATTGCAATTGCGCGCAGCGCTTCTCTTTTTGTGGCGCTCACGGTACCTTGCGTTTTTACGCTGTAAAATTTTTTTCTCGCTCTTTTCATTTTCTGTTTTATTATTTTTCGTGTTCTTCTTCCCCTCTTTTTTTTTTTCTGTTTCACGATGCTCTTTTTGTAGGCTTGTTTTCTTTTATTTTTACGGAACCAGTCGTGTATCAATCTATTACGTTAATTTTGTGCAATGTGATGCAATTTTTCTAATCAAGCCTTTCTTATTAATTTTAATGTTTATCTGAATTTAAAAAATTACCAATAATGTATTATGTAGCTAGCTTCTTTGCTTTTGAATTATCAAATCTAACAAAACTGTCGCTAATTTTTTAATTACTCATAAATTTTAAATATTTCAACCATTTGTGTTCTCTTTTTTCTTTTAATAATTTATTTCTACTTTTCTATGAAATTTTAGAAATATAAGTTTCATTTTTAATCTTGAAGATTTGCAAGGATTCGTGAAATAAAGCAGCGACTTTAAATTATTGAAATAAATAAAAAAATCGTTGTGATGTAAAAAATATTTAGTCTTCTTTCACATTTTTTTTATATTTTCTATTTATACTCTTCTATATTTACTTCGTATCTTTAGAAACGTCGTTCTCTGAGTTATTTATTTGTCTGCAACTGTTTTTCTTTCTATTTTTCTTTGGGTCTGTATATCCGCTTATCTCCGATGTCTTTTCTTTGCCTTACAGTTACCTTTTAGAATCATTTATTATGACGTATTTCTTTTGTTTCATCGCATCCTTCACATTTTTAATAATACACTGCGACTTGACAGTTTTGTTTTATTTTCTTTTTTTTTTTTTAAGCCTTTTCGAGACGTACGCGCCCAATGTAAAAATTTTAATATTTTTGTCTCGAATTTCGCATTGTTTCAAAATATAAAAGTCAGTTGTATTGAAAATTTATTTGTGAATTCATCGGCAGCTTGTATTGCTTTATTTTATTGCTTTGCATTAAAATAAATTACCAAATGTAATTTAAAAGTGGAATTAAAACGAGAAAGAAATTCTTTAGTCGAGATAATGGGATATAAAAATTAGCGACATTAATTAAAAATTCACTCGGCGTACGCATTATTTTTAATTCCGCACAAGAGGAATTAAAATTTTTGTTGCTCATCGAATTGCAATGCCCTATAAATATATAAATATACTAATTTATATATATATATATATATATATATATATATATGTATACACACATGTGCGAGCGTTTACATGCACTTGCACATCGACTTTATTAGCGGGGGAACAGCCTTACAGCGCCTTTACACACAACGGAGAGGCAACATTTTCAGCTCTGCGCTGTGCGGCGTGGCGGTATGTATCTACATACACACAGGGCGCGCGGCATATCTTTCTTAATTACAAACTCGCCCGACTAATTTTCTCCTCGCCATTGCGGCTGTCTTTGTCTCTTCTATAATTATTCTCTCTCCATTTATTCGTCAAACTTTATCTAACGTTGACGGCCTCGACAACGACGACAATTAACTTCTTACAAAATACAACCCATTCGAAATTACTACCCTCGATACGCACAAGTCGCTCCGTTAACTCGTTCGTTTCTCCATGCTCGGCGATATCATAGAATCCAATTTACATTTTCTGCCTTATGTACGTATTCCACATACATATTCCATTCTTCTCCGGGCGCTTTTCCTTCTTCGTTCGTTCATTTTTAAGTTCGGCAGCTACTTATGCCGCGATACTTGGAAATACCGGTCGGTACAAACTTCGGAAATCTAAATATGGTCATTATGGTAATTAACACTGCGCGCAGGGCAATTGTCAACCGAACGATGTTCCATTTATAAATATATACGCGCACGTTAATATTTATCACTGGCGCTCGTTCGCGTATATGTACATTCACGCAATGTTATAATTGCAGGTTATAACTTAATAGTTTTCCAACGCATAAATTTATTCAAAAAATATCGATCCTCGTTATTTTCGTTTTTTAATCCTAATAAAGATATTTGAATTCCATGCAACAATGAAAAATCAAAAATGAATAAATGGGTATACCCATAAAGCATTATATACGAAAATAATTTTCACTATTTCACGCACATTGACAAATGTATAATATTCCCGACAAGTATATGTTATATAACAGGCCCAAATACAGAAGAATATACAGCAAGAGAATCAAGAGTAGCAGACTGTATATCGTACACACGCCGCGCGGTCCTTTCACGCGCATTCAGACGCATGCACACAATGAGACGGAAATTTTATCGCGCAGAAAGGTACACGCGTATTTATGCGCGACTACGTGGCTAATTGTAGATGTCGCCGCGTATACGTGTACTCGAATGCGCCGTTGCTCTGTGCGTTCTTACGCGAACACTTGCACGCCTACATACACGTATATACGTGAGTAGAAAGGGAGAAGCGAAAGTCCCGGTAATTATCGTTATTCTTCGGCTAGAGAGAGTGAGAGAGAGAGAGAGAGAGATGAGCATCTGTCTGGGTGCGCGCTTTAGGTTAATCTAGCCGCGAGCTTTAATTACGCGATCTCTCTTTCCCCTCTCTCTCCCTCTCTCTCTCTCTCTCTCTCTCTCTCTCTCTCACGGTCCTCTTCGTCTTCCAGCGAAGAATGGAGGAGATCCTCTTTTTATCTGCGCTGGTAATACTGCGGTGACATCGCTACGCTAAGCAGCGGGAGAACCTGGCGTTTTCTCGCTTTCTCCTGCCACCGTTTTCTACCGTCCCATCCGTTTCCCCCTCTCTCTCTCTCTCTCTCTCTCTCTCTTTCTCTTGCTCTCTCTTTCTCTGTGTCTCTTTCTCTTTTGCTAGCAGTCTGTGTGGTACAGTAAACCAGGCCCCACGCGCACGATTATTTCTCCCTTGTACCTGCGACACTGCGATTCTATCTATTCTCCCAGCGTATAATTAGCTTTCTTGCGGTAGCACGCGCCCAAGCAAGCTCTTAGAGCTTCTCTCTCTCTCTCTCTCTCTTTATTTCGTTTCACCGTTTGGATTTTTATTTCGGCCACAGTTTATTTTTTTCTTTTGTTTTGATTCTCATTCGTTAAGAGGACTTAAAGATTAAAGCTAGGAAAGATTCTAAAATGTTACTAAGGCGCTTCAAGTTACTTCCGAATGAAGCGGTAATTTTGCAAATAATTCTATTATATACTGCGTTTGTTAATGATACTCAAAGTTGAAAAATATGATTCTAAGCAAAAATCTTCAATTATTTTGTATAAAATAGTTTTTAATCGAAAATGTTACTACATGAATCGCGAAGATTTTTTTTGGATTCCCTATCAATTTTCTACCTCCATTTGTCGAGGGAAGAAAAGAAATATATTTACAATTTAATGTCTACCGCATGAAACCGTTTTTCTTTCTTTTTTTTTTTTTTTTTTTTTTTTTTTTCAAGCAATGCGAAAAACGATTCGAAAGTAGTGCTGTAACCTTTTCTTTAAAAAGGCGCTATCACCGTTGCTGCTGTGCTTTCAACGCAAGCAGTACCAGAGTAGAAAGAAATCCAGACCGAGTGCAGGATAAAAACGTAGAACGGAACAAAGATATAGAGAAAGAGAAAACGAGGAAACGGGAGAGCGGAAATGAAGAAACGGCGGCGTGGCGCTGACGCTGCGGAAATATCTGTATACGCGCGTGATCCGAGGCAAGGTTTGCTAGTTAGCCGAGAAGAGAAAGAGAGACACGCGCCAGGGAACTTACCACCGAAGACGTAATAACAAGGGTATATAATAACGATTGCGTTTTGTCGACAGAAGCTACGGGGAGGGGGGGGGGGGGAAGTTAAGGGAGTAAAAAAAATACGAGAAAAGTAGAGAACGAGGTATTCCGAGACATTGCCCATGGAACGAGTTAGGCATGAACTTTAAGGAACTCCTTTATATGTTTTCACTTTTTTCATGAGCTTCTCGTGACTTCCTTTTCTTCCGAGCATATTTATTTAAATATTGCGATACAAATAACAATAAATATCGAATGAAAATTAAATTTATTTTATTTCGGCCTGATTGTCGTAATCGAAATTACTCTTTAATTTTATTTGACAATGTTTTGTGTTCGTATTGTTTATAGATAGTATTGCATACATAAAATAAAATAATATAGTTGGAATTGCAGCAGAAAAAAAAATTTAAACTTCCATTTGATGCACAGTAATGTTGGATTGAACTGTCTGCTCGTGTACTATTGATACCAAAAAACTATTTCATGCGTGCAGTGTGACATCGATCGATAATATAAATATTCACTCGGGATTGAAATGGTGATAAATTTATTACTTTCGAGTCAGAATTCAACTATGGAATTAAGTTAAAGTGAAATAAACGAATGTTTGTCACAACGAAATTTATTTATAAACAAACGGTTTGTAGAATCTGTAGAATCAGTTAAAATTCTTTAACGATATTTTTTTCAAAGTAAAGCACGAGTGAAATTTTTAATATTTCAAAATTAAAGAGATGAAATATTACATTGTTTCGAATAATTGAAAAGCAGCTAAAATTGCCGCGAAAATATTTTCCAATCAATTGACTCAATTCGCTCCGTTCGCGATAACTTCTTCATCGCGTAAATATGCGGCGGGGAAAAAATGCGACACAATGCTTTCCAACAATTCATCAGAGTCACCGAATGCCCCACCGAGCGCCGAGGACAAAAAAAAAAGTGAGACGCGCGAAGTTAAAAAAACGAAAAAACAAAAATAAAAAAAAAAATAAAAGGCGGTAGATTAAACGCGGTATATTCGAGAACGGAAGCGCATCGAAATGCAAATAAACTAACGACTCCTCGGAGATTGCGAAACTTTCCGAATAAATATTCATCCGCGCGCATTTTTCGAGAAAATTTTCCGCGGGCGGAGCGCGCGATATGACGATGATTTCCCGGGAAAAAGCGCCGAAGGAAAAAGCCCGGCAACTCGATAAGCGCTCGTTTCTACGTTAGTAAACTCCCCAAGGGGATTCGTCCGTTGTCGTTCCAAAACGCCGCCGTCGCCGCTTCGGAAAACTCGCCTTCCGTGCAAAACTGACCGAGCAACTATCGCAACTGCATAGATAGATATGGGGTATGTGTGTATTGGATGAAAAGGAATATACGCGCGTGCGCGTATGTGTGTTTGTGTGTGTGTGTGTGTGTGTGTGTGTTTACGTATGGGATGCGCGAGATGAATTCTATACGCGTCTATGTGTATGGGTGAATTGTCACTATGAAAGTTGGATTAATGGAGGAATCGAGGTCGCTGGTTTTGAATGCGGAGAAATTCAAATGAAAAGAAATTTGCTTTGTACGTGGCTTTATGGTCAAAAAGTATAATAAAAGGTATTTGTTTTTCTACAATTCGACCTATTGGATTTTTTCTTTTAGAAAAATTAGGCGCTTACTTTGACAAAAAGCAAATATTGAACGAACTTGAAGACCATTGTTTATAAAATTATTAATACATGAAAAAAGTCATACGTAAAAAAAGTTTCTATTAAACTATACTCAAATTTGATTTCATTTTCTATGAAAATCACAAGATATCACAAACAGACTCTCTCTCTCTCTCTCTCTCTCTGTTTGAAAATGCACGAAACCTGCAGTTGCATAGATAAAACGTAATGGTTAAAAAAAATGCACGAACGAATAAAAAGAAGAAAAAAAACAAGACGCCGTCGAGCGAAAAATTGGAAGCTCCTTTTCTCGGAAAACTGTAGCAGTAGCAACAGCAACAGCAGTAGCGACATCATTATTTACGGTTCGGATTAATTTGCGAATTAAAGTTACGCGCGGGGTATTCCATAAATCGCCTGCTAAAAATTGCGAGTCGAGATGCGCGCAACGCGTAAATATCGTACACACACACACACACACACACACATATATATATATATATATATATATATATATATATACACATGCATACGCGAAGGAAAAGCGACCGGCACATGTCGCGCTTTAATCCCTTTCAATTAGCTCTCGGGCGTATTTAATAATACTCGAAATGACTCGGCGCGATTTGTTTTGCCGTGGTTATACTACTGTACCCAGTTGTCCTCGTTGCTCCGGCTTATGTCGTTACCGCGTTGTTTGTTTTTCCGAGTTGAAACTCTTCCTCCCTATCTCCCCCCTTCTATCTCTCTCTCTCTCTCTCTCTCTCTCTCTCTCTCGAGCGATTTATTCAATTGTATGTATATGTGTGTGCATGTATATAGTAACGAGAGCACCTCGCCTTTTTATGCGTGCTCGGTAAATTTTATTTGGTTCGTGCCGTAGCAATACTTTTTACACTTTGTCGTTGCGATAAAGAAAAGGTTTCTTTTCCCGATGATAAAACATTAAAACGCAAAGTAATAACTTTATAATCTTATTTTTTTTTATAGATAAATGAAATATTTAAAACGAGAAGATATTTACTAATTTTGAAAGACAATCGGTTGATAATTTAAACATAAAATATTATTTTTAGTAGCGAAGTTAGTAGAATGTGGAATATAGATATTGAAATATTGAATCTAATTTGAAAGCATTTTTCTAACAGCATACGCACCGCGTGCACACAAGAAGTTTCATGAGAAAAATAAACTGGAAAGTCTTTGATTCCCATCGTGAAAATCCGTCATTAAATCAGAAGCTTTTTAGAAAATTTTTCATTTCATTCCACAGAATTTCTCGTTCTCTTTCTCTCTCTCTTCCTTTCTCTTTCTTTCGCTCCCTCTCTTAACGTATCTTCGTCATTACGAAAAGGAGAAAGTAAAAGGAAAGCCAAACTCTGGAAATTCGATAAAAATCTGAAAGGCAAATATCTCGCAACGCAAAAAAGCCCAGGGCAAAAGGTAAAGGAAAAGAAGCGAGAGAGAGAGAGAGAGAGAGAGAGAGCAAAAGAGAGGAAGCAAGAGAAAAATATAAAGAAAAAAATAAAGTCGAGCGAGACATTTTCAAACGAGATTCTTCGTACTATTTTTCATCGCCGCGAAGTATAATTATTGTATATCTCTTTATGTTATGACGCGAAACTCTCAAATGATATTTTTACAGTAGAGTCCCCGCCGTTACAATTTCATATTTATATATTTTCTTTTTTCTCACTTTGGTGTTATATTCAAATAATTGAATTTTACGGCGTAATTTTTTAATGATCATATTAAAATTTCTATACATTTTAAATTTAACGTTCGGTATATAAGTTACTCGATAAAATCCAAATTTACTTTAAAGTTTTAACTGCTCTCGAGTGAAGTCTTTCTTCAAAGTTCTCGTATGGATACGGATAAAAAATCTCTCTCTCTTTCTCTCTCTCTCTCTCTCTCTCTCTCTCTCTCTTTCTAGCAAGCCGAGTTTGAAAAGTTTATCGATAAACTTTCAAGTTTATAAACGCGACGAATCGCCATTCGTTATATTCCGGAGTGAATAATTTTTCATTCGTTTTTTTACTTTTTTTATTTTTTAATTTTTTTTAGTAATAGATCTGAACCTGCTAATTAATAAGTTAAAATTAAAATTTATAGTTCTAGCGTTTAGCGCAGTGTACGAAAATTAACACTGAGCTCGCATAACAAACGTAAACGCGCGTCAAAATGAAATGTTCATTACCGATAAATTTCAACTAATGATGATGAATTATAATTTCTGTATTATGTGCGCTACCCTGATTTGGCGAATATTTTACCGATTATATCTACCGCATACTTTCAATAGAAATGCAAGTGTGTATTCATAGATTTTTTTTTTTTTTTTTTTATTTTATTAACGATCTTTTACGTAAATTTGTCTAAATTAAATAATTGCAATTTAACTTATTTGCTAATGGATGATGTATAAGTAATATTTAAAATAATAATAACTCCTACCCGACACAAATGATAAATGACGAAGATTTCCAAACTGTTACAAGGCATAATCGAAAAACTCATGCCTTCTCTCGTTCTCTCATTCTTTCCTTTTTATCCTTCCCACTTGCGCAACATACCGCATAAACTTTTGCGAGCTAAGGAACTATGCAGTTGAGCCTTTTTCCCTTCCGCGCGTTATGGCTGTACTTTCCTTATTCTCAGTGTTAAGAGGAAAAGAAAAAGAGAGCATTATTCAAGCAAAGCAGTTTATGGAAATCGCAGGGAGCTTTAAAAAAAGGTCGAGAGAACAGATAAAGATGTGAGGTTAACGAGAGAGAAAGAGAGAGAACGTTGGTGAGAAATTTTCAACACGCGGTTCCTTTTTATTTGATTGTTTCGAAATATTTAGTAACGCTAGTTGTAAGATTTTTGTATTCGTTTCTAAAGGAAAAAGTAACTAAAATCTAGTAGATCTGCGTAAAATCACATGTTACATTGTGGTAAAATACGATCAAATACTTTCTTTGAAGCAAAATGGCCAAAAAAATAGACAAGCGCCGTTATTGCATTTTAGAAGTTCCGCAGTGATATCGATTAAAAGAGACGTTGGCAACACATCAACAAAACTGATTAAAGAGCACATCTCTGAAATTCCTCAAACGCATGAACTAAAGTAAAATGAAAAGAGACGCGAAAAGGGGAAAAAAGAATGAGAAAAGAAGTTCAACATTTCGTTTCGACCGAAACGCATGAAAGGGAACACGTTATACGAAGGGTTGAAAACAGGAAGTCTTCCCACTCCTTCTTACCTTAGCTACTACTGCCTTTCTTTTATTTATTTATTTTTTTTCTGTCATTCTTTCCTTGGGCTTTCGTTTTTTCCTCTTACCTCCTCCCCCTCCTCTCCCTTCTTTCTCCTTTCCACCGGGCAACTTTTTACTTTTTCACTGTTGTGTCTCCTTTATAAGCAGCTTCTTCTTCTTTGTCTCAAATCAGAGGAAACGAAAAGAATGAAAGAGAAATCTGGAGGATTTCGCGATATGCGGGTGAATCCGTAAAAGACTAAGGGATTTTTTGTACAGTACATTTTGATAACTTTAGCTTTATTATGTTAAAATAAAACTAAAATTTAAGAATTTTAAAGTTTGCACGAAAATGAAATTTCAAATTGAAAGATTTTAAATTTTTTAGCTATATTTTTAATTTGTTTACCAAAGTAATAAAAAACGTTTGGTTCAAATGAAAATTAACTTTTAATACTTTGTTTAGAACAAATATAATGTGCATATTTTTAAAAACTCTTTAAAATTTTATTCTAACGCAAGTTTTTTAAATATTTTAAGACACAAACTTTGGCGCAATTTAGCCAATTTCGTTTCCATCATAAAACTCGGTAATCAAAAAGTTGCGACGTAGTTGAGCCTCTTTAAAACGACAATACGCGCGTCGCTAAAACTTCACCCTCGATACCACGGCCAATCCATCCAGTGCCGAATAAGATTTAGCGAAAGAAGGCTTACATATGGCTAGAACCTATAGAAAACATCGAAAATTCATCGCCAGCGATTCTGGAAAAATCCGCGAGAGAAGCTGAGGAGAAAAAAAGGGAGTAGTAAAGAAAGCGGAACAATAAGAGTAAAGCGTCGTAAGTGGAAGGGAGGTAGAAGTACACGCGCGGTGCAAGTTTGTCAGAATCGCGCAGAGCGGGCACTAAAGAATGACGCGAGTAAGAGAGAGGGTGGGAGAGAGGGAGAGAGAGAGAGCGAAGTCAGAGAGCAAGAGATTTCTACCCTCGGCCTCCTCTCCTGCGCTCGAAGAGCTTTATGGAAGCGGATTAGGCTAACCCGAAATGAGATTACGTCGAGTCCTAAGCCGACTTCTACATTCTGCTCGATTGGTTTTGGTCTATCGAGAGCGGTAGAGAGAGAGAGAGAGAGAGATAGGAAAAGGATAAAAAAGAAAAAGAGGAAAGAGAGCAAAAACCTTCGCGGACTTTGCAAAGAACTTTGCAGACCGATTGCAACCTTTTCCTTTCTCTCTCTATCTTTTTCTCTATCTTCCTCTCTCTTACGACATCATCTTACATCTACTCCGTGTTCTTTTTTCTTTCTGCAGTCTATTCTTTTTCCTTGTCGCTTCCACACGCAGCAGTTGACCGGTAGTTGGTCTTGGCGAAAAAAGAGAAAACTAGTAGTAGCTAGGGTAAACGGAAACTTTTCCGTCGATCTCATTTTGGATTAGGAAAAGAAAATTATTGAGCGGATCTTATTAGGAGAAGCGTGATTTAATTTTTATTTCCCAAAGTTTGCCGAGCTTTTGCCCGCCGTTTCATTATATCGTGTGTCATCTCACCCGAAAAATGATAACAATAATATAATTTATTCTGAATTAGATATTACTTGTATAAAAATTGAATGCCCGTAAAAAAAAAACTAATAAAATTAATCAAATTCTTTTATTAAAATATCTCATGCAAATTTAAAAATCGAAGTTATTTCAAGTTTTCAAATATTTATTGAAAGATTTTAAAAAAATGCATTATACTGATTAATATTTAAAATATTCGGTAGTGCCATTTTTAGATTATTAAGTATTCATTAAAATATTAATTTTCCTTCAGACTTTATAATAAAATTTAATTATTTTAAATAAAAAGAAAAGTAATATCAATATAATGTAATTTAAAAATAATCACTCATTAGGGATTAACGCTCATTAGATTTCATCCGATTAACGAGCCCGTGAGCCGATCAACTCGAATCTCGAACTCGAAAAAAGCTAAAAAAAAAGCTCGAATTCGCGCTCGTTGCGCGAGACTCACTTTGCGAGATGATCGCTCGCGCGAAAGATCAAAGAATTCGTCAAATTTACCACCATTGCTTTCTCATTTCATTCAAATCCTTACACATTGAAACCCACTCGGTGTACATAACCTGACCCACATAAAAAGTGAATAGCAGCGGCGGTGGCGGCAACACAGTCGAGGGCAAGCGCAGAGATTTCAATGGTGTCCCGTATACACACAAACACACACACACACACGTGCGCTCGCGCACACGGAAGTCACGATTAATTACCGCGCGGTCTCTTTGTGTTGTCGGGGTGTTAGACCCGCGGGTACGGACCTATCGTATAATTGAAACGCGCCAGCAATTACGCCGCGCACTGTGTAGTCTATTGCGCGAATACCCTTTCGTCTCCCTTCCTCCGTCCCTCGTTCTTCCGAAAACACAGCTGCCGACGCTGGAGTTTGCTAACGTATGTTGAGCCGATGAGGATCGGTGGAAACGCGGCAAACGACCCGCGGTTTAATAAAGACCTACAACGCGATTGTCTACCAAGTCGACGGATTCTCGGATGTCACAGGTGCAAAGTGTCGAGATTGATTTTCGAGAGGGTCCGATTGATTATTAAACGAATTATCGGTCACATTATTACGTTCGTAACTCGTTGGTGAGAAAATAATGGATATATGTTAATTCATCGTCGATACAACTTTCAATTAATTTTAAAACATATATTCAGTCATTTTCATCTTTGTTTTTTCATAATCCACGAACAATAATTAAATCAATAGAAACGTTAATTGAGGTTCAATGCGCTGTGAAATAAAAAATGACGCACAATTAAAAAGTTTGAATTGAAATTAAATTTTACGATGGAAAATTAATAGAACTGTTTAAATTTGATTCAATAAATATCAACAAAATAAAATATGATAATTGTTACAAAGAAACTTTACAATGTATTTTACAAAGTGCAGAGCCAAAAGAACTGTTTTCCAAGAGAAACTTAATTTCAAACTAACTTTAGCGTCGTTTAGTTGTTAAATAACGACGTGTATATATATATATAACAACAAATTGGCAACGAACAACTATTTTACAAGAGGGGACATCGGCGAGAACGAGTAGAAAGAAAAGCATCCGGGTACAAGTTGCGGGCGGTACTAAAGAAGCGCCCGAGAGAGAGAGAGAGAGAGAGAAAGAGAGAGAAGAAAACACTCGAAGGGACGAGATAAATTGAAAGAGCTCTCAAACTTGTCAACTCTCATCTCCTTCTCCATCTACGATTGCCGCTGCTCCGCTTTCTTGCCATTGTTTCCCTTCTCCTTGCTTTCATTCACTTTGTCTCGTGTATATACTCTATACTCTTCGGATTTCTTATCGCTCTTACTCTTAAGATTACACGCTTTAGCTTCCTCCCTCTTTTCCTTCATTTATTTATTCACGATGCTTCGATTCACGTTTCCCGTTCTTCGATTTTCGAATGAGTCGAATGGGGGCGTTCACTCTTTTTACTTTTTCATTGTTTCTCTTTTTCTATTCGTGAATAGTAGATACGTACGATTTCATAAATTGTTGGTGACATTTTGATTGAAATTGACTTTTTAAATTTATTTTTAAAAAAAACCTTATTACCTCAAAATCGTTTAAAATCGCCGTTTCTTATTTTACGCGCAAAATAAATATGAAGTTTATTCTAAAATTATCGACTAGATTTTGATTAAATATATATCATAATATTTTTTCTAGTTTTTTAATAAAATAAAATGTACAATGATATGAAGGAAAATGCATTAATTAAATTTTAACAAGGATAGATATATACACATATCGAATGCTTTGGTAAACAAAGGAAGTTAATTAATTACCATTGTAAAAATTACATCACTGTCATAAATTTAATCAATTATGCGTTAGAAAAAGAAATAAAAAAAAATTATAAAATGCACACGAAAAAAAAAGCTATAATTATTTTAATAAAGACGTTTTTCAAAATTTCGAAACTAAAAATTCACCCGATCACATTAACCAATTACGTAAATTCGTACTTTCAGGACTTGGAAAAAAGAAAAATCCTTAAAGCATGTATGTACATATATACATACATAGATATATGTAAAGAAGAATTGTAATTTCGACGGTCGTTCTCTCTTTCCCATGCGGCGCATCCGGCAATGCGCGCGAGCTGATACGTATGCAGGGGGCAGTAAAACCATCACGGCCTCGAGCCAACCAGATCTACCCATTTGCTCGGAACGAGAGAGCGAGTGAGACGATATCAAGAAGTCCATATACCGAACCGAAAGAGAGACGGTAGAGATGCGCGCCCGAAAGCGCGAAAAATTCCGCGAAAAGTTAGTTTCTTCTTAGTGGGAGGAAAAGAGCTCGTTGGAAAATGTGTCCGCACTTTGCAAACTCCCGCAATCACAATCTCCGAGTTTTTTCGGAGTTGCTCGATTCGTACAACCTCTCTTCTCTCTCTCTATCTCTCTCTCTCTCTCTCTCTCTTCCTTTTGTCCTATCCTTCTTTTTTTTTTTGCGTCGTAATAAAAGGTGCGCGCGCATGCGAGAGTATATGTACGAAGAAATAAAATTTATACGAATTTCACGGGAGGATAAAGACATTAACCAAGCCCCGTGGATGCGCGCGTTGTGCGTGCACGTGTTTATCGCGCGTCGTAAATAATAAAGTCACCCTTTCTACCCTCCTCCCTCTCCCCTTCGCTCGTTCACCTTCATCTACCCAATGGGCTATGAGCAATATTTTGCTTCCGTTCGCTCTATTGTGTCGGATATCCGATGTCGGCGTTGATGTCGCGCGGCGCGCAGCTGCGCCGCGTATTCGCGGCTTCAGAAAGTTTTTGTCTTTTGGGCGAGACAAATTATTAACAAATTTATACCACACGACTAAATAAACGTAAGTTATACCATAGATTGCGACGAATAAATATCTGAGGATTTTTAAATCATATTTGTAGGTATAACTATAAAACTTTGTTTAAAGTACAATAAAATATGTATACGAAAGTATCAATATACGAAAAGTTATAAAAACATACCGTTTATAAAAAAAAAAGAGAGAAAATAGTATAAAAACATTGAAAAATTGAGTTATACATGCATTTACGTGAATACATTCGTATACACACACAGCGACAGGATAAAATTCAGGCGCGTCAAACGCTTTGCATAGAATCATTCGCAATATCGGTATACATATATACATACTACCTCTGCGCGATTTAAAATTCCTCATCCTTTTCTTTTTTTTGGTACACCAGGAGACCTTGTAAATTCGTTTCTCTCTCTCTCTCTCTCTCTCTATCTATCTCTGACTCTTCGGAAGCGTAACGAGAGTCGCGGCACAAGTCCTCTTCCTTACCTCGGGAGAAAAAGCGTATAAGGGAGTTCTCTCTTTCTCTCGCTCGCTCATGAGTTATTCATCCGCGGGAGCGCGAAATCGCGGTCTCCTTTGAGCTGGCTCTATCTATCTCCCTTTCTCTCTCGCTTTCTCTGTTGGAGAAGTAGCGTATAGCGAGAATCAGCGCGAAATCCGTCGAAATCTCCGCTGAGAGCGAGAGAAGACACTGCACTATTCATGGCTCTCTCTTTCTCTCTCTCTTTGGCTACACGCTATCTCGTGATTTATTCGCTCGAGATGGAGGCAGCAACAATGCGGTTCTTCCTCCCTACCCCAACTAGTCTCTCTCTCTCTCACTCTCTCTCTCTCTCTGTCTCTATATCTCTCCTAGTTTTTCTGTCCTTTTTTGCTATTGCCGCTGCTCTTGTCGCATGGAAAAGCCCTTTTGGAAAATGCATACGGCCGAGTGAATTAAAAGCATCACGCGAAGAAAGGTGTTGACGTCGTCCTCTCTCTCTCTCTCTCCCTCTTCTTTTTTTTTGAACCGGGAACACCACCGAGTAATCGAATATTTTTCCTTCTCCCCCTCTCTTTCTCTCTCTCTCTCTCTTTTTTAATTTTCTGTTTTATTCAGAAGCGAAAATGTAGTTTCGCACTGAATTTTGGAAATGCTTTTGGAAAATATTCCAATGGATGTGTATCGGTGGGTCGAAGTTTGTGAAATGTTGAAGCGTTTAATCTGCAAATTCGAGTTTCGAACAGTCTGTAGCGGTGCGGTACCTATTGGCTTTTTGATGAAATTTTCAAAGTTTGCACGAGGGCTTTTAACTGATTACATTTAATATATGACATGGAACTTGCGATGAATCTAAAACGTATATATTTATTTGGAAAAAAAATTACTTTCATGAATCACCTTTTTTTGCGGATTTTTTTAGGATAATTTTATACAAAATATTTTAATAAAATTTTTTATTACTTTTTAAAAATTATAATTTTTTAATAATTTATTAAAATTAGAATTTAATTGTTTAAAGTTTTTATAAACTCATTGTTATAAAAATTAAATTTGAAATTTATGTAGTATCAAATTAACATAATCGCACAACTATTCTATAAATATCCAGAAAAATGTTCAACAGTAGTTACCTTCTTATGCTTCAAAAGTCGCCAATGTAATCTTCCACGTAGTCCGTAAAGGCGCTACACAATTCATGAGACGGCGACAACGTAAACCGAGAAAAGCTTACCTGCACTCTTACTTTTTACACGCACATGTAAAGTAGAGACTCGCAATTTTATGACATAAAAACAACCCCTTTCAGGATTACGAATTGTAAAATTGAAAAAAATACATCATCGACCTTTTATAAAATTTAAATTATTTCGAATGAAATTTGATATTAATAAAATTTGAAAAGCTTTGCAAATTACAAAAACTAACGTTATATTTTTTAAAAAATTTAATGTAAATAGATAATATCAAATAGCACAAAAATAACCAATTAAATGATATTAATATTAAACGTATATTAGTCAACGTTTACCGCTTTGGAAAGAAATAAACAAAGAGGCAGCAACAGGAGCAAATCGTGGCTAAAGTTTGGCCAAGAACTTTAGCGGAGAAGATTGCTGCGATCGAGGCACTTTGCACAGTTCGGCTGTTCGCGAGAACTACGACTACACAATTTCTCCCTTCTCCCTTCTCTCTCTCTCTCTCTCTCTCTCTCCCTCACTTATACCGAGCAAGTGGTTTTGCATGATTGCGCGCCGATCCCGCACATGAGTTTACACTCTGTTGTTTGGGTTCCAAGTGTGCGGCTGCTGCCGAATTCACAAAAATTCTTCGTTGATTTGTTACGATGTTGTAATTTGAGCATTTTGGAGGTGACAGGGAGGTATTCGATGTACTTTTAATCATTAAAAATACTATTATTTACATTGTATTCTTGTAATGATTATGTTAATTAACTCTATTAAGCACTCATTATAAAGTATACTTTAAAATTTGAACAGTAAAAAAAAGAAAAATAATTAAAAATTATTTACGTAAGTTCAGATAACTGTTGATTCGATAAAAAATCTACGCATTCGGTTTGCGCGCTTTTCTTTAAAAGACAACGAATCGAAAAACATGAGTATGTACCCGAGAATAATTTAAGGGCTTGCGCGTGTGGCTGTGCCGAGGAAGAGCGATAAAAAGATAAAAACAGATGGATGTAGCAAGTATCACCTTCGTCGTGGAAATCCGATATCGGTCATTTTCGTCGGCTTTTAGTCGACGCACAAAGTGCCGGCCCATCGGATTATATCCGCGCGCTAGCTCTTTGAAGCGCCCAATCAATTATGCCGGTGTTCACCCGTTCACACCTGCAGACTCGCACCCGCCGGCGTCGCGGCGCTAAAAAAAGAATCCGGGAACTGGAAGGACCGTTGTACCGAGCGAGCAACAAAGAGAGAGAGAGAGAGAGAGAGAGAGAGAGAGAAATAGGGAATCTGTTAAAGGAGTATACTAGTATAACGGAGGGATAAACGTTAAAAAGAGAAATTTATCGTTCCTGTTTTTTTTGTTTTTATTGCTTTTTTTAAAATTCTATAAGTTCGTAAAAGTTTAAATGCCTTTCTGCATTAAATGATGTTGGTTTATAGTTGAACGAATAAAAATTAATGTTTTTATATTTTGGCCGTAAATATGAAAATAGTAAAAAAAAAAAAACCAAACGAAAATAAACAGAGAGAACCGCAAGGTAAAGCCAACGATATGCCGAACGATCTGGAAACGGATATTTCTCCCAGGAGAGATGAAAGAACTAACGCCCGCGCGTCAGCCCATTTTACGCGCCATTTCAATCCATGACATCGTCATCGGCCAACCGGCAAAACTCCACGCTGTAAGAGCCGTTTAGCCATCGCGGCTATCACCCTACGATAATCGCATCTTCTTCTTCTTCTTCTTCTTCTAAGTTTTTTTTTTATTCACTACTTGACGCATTATAGCTCATCCGATGGTCGAGGAAAAGCATAAACCCAAGGTTGTCTGCTCGTTACCGATACGTAAAAAAAGAACAAGTTTATAATATATGTACGTGAATTTTCTCAGCGCTGTAGCAGAAAATATGAAAATTCGATATGCGTATCGAGTTTAAAATTTACTCGCGGAGATAAAAAATTTCATTGAAAAATGTAATTTTAGTTCACAATACATATGTCAATTAAGATTTAAAATATTTGAGCCGCTTTTTTTAATGGGTTAACCTGAATAAAATTAATAATAACTATTGAAAATTTTAATATTGTAAAAGTTTTAATCTTCTATAACTTTAATCAATATTGAAACTTGTAACGTTTATTATTTTGTTGCTCGCTTACTGAAATTCTCGCTTCGCTTGTGTAAATATTGATTTTTAATTAATATAAAAGCGTATCATATACATATAGTTTGTAAATAAAGTTAAAATTAAAAAATAAAATAAAATTTTCAAATGCATTGTAAATATCGATTAGCTTTAAATTTATAATTTAATGAACGATTTAAAATTTTAAAACAATCAATGTACGGTATAAATAACGTGCGAATTTTACTTAAAATTAATCAAAGTTGAAAAACACGAAAAAATAATCGCGTTCGAAAAACTTTTATTAAATAATAATCGCCTCCAAAAATCAAATTCAATCGTTTTTTTTTTTTTCGCGTTAAAAATTAAAATTTTTCAAAGTCTAATGCAGTAATCGAAAAATTCGCGATGACTCGTCAAAAATTAAGCACCCGCTCACCGTCGACATTGCAATCTTTCAACGCGCGCCCATCAAATTACGCGTTGGGACGAAGACCTCGTCGAAAAATCATGAAAAGCTTCGACGCGTATTTTTATTAAGCGCGTTCGTCGTCGTCGCCGCGTCGGATTTATGAAATTCATTCGATGAATGCCGAACACGTCAGCCAAAAGCGACAGCGTGTGCCGTGCGGAGAATTTTCAAAGCCTTTCCCTTTCCCCTTCTTCTCCCTATCCACCCCCGCACTTCTCAGCCGATCACACATTTTCATTTTACCGAGTAAGTGTCATTCGTCGGTTTGACGCATGATTTTGTCTGTGCGTTTTCATCTTGCCCAATCGATATATATATATATATATATATATATATATATACAATGCTATTATCTATCGATATTCAAAATACCGCCACGACGCGTTGAAACAAGTTATTAGTTTATTGGAAAACAAAAAAATATAGTGAAATGCTTACGTCGCTGGTCTATCTATTTTTTCATTACGAAGATTTAATCTTTTTTTGATACGACATCGATAGTTTATTCGTGTACCCAAATGGCTTTATATAAGAATACATAGACTAAAATTACATTACAATAACGTTTTTTTAAATAATTTGTAACTAAAATTGATGAAGTGATAGACATAAAACCAAGAAAAAAAGGAAAAAGACATTAATAAATCTAGGTATGATTAATGAAGAAAATAAAACATAAAATACAGAAATGCACAATTTCTCGAGGGTACGGGAGGCGGTAACGATCGGCCATTAACGAGGAACAGGGAACAGGAACACCGTAAGCCCAACACACTAAGCAGGGTCAACTAAAAGCAGCTTTCGATAAAATGTTCGCCGAGAGAGTCGAAAGAGAAAGAGAGAGAGGGTAAATAAGGCATACAGAAAGGACAGCGGGAGAAACCGCGCGAGAGAAAACACGAGCGCCACAGGGCTCGTGCGTTTAAAGCGGAAAAGGGAAAGGGGAGTCGGGAAAGAAATCACATGAAATTCGACTTAAAGGGTCGTTTGTCAGCGAAAAGATGCCCGAGCCAATCATCGTCCCTTCGAAAAGCCACGTTTCTCCTAATCTCCACCTCGCGCCGCGTTTGTGAGCGTCCGAGAAAGAAAACTCTCCTCGCGCGCGCGAGCTTTTTTAGCTGCTGCTGCTGCAATTCCTTTTTACCCGTTAGCTCAAAGTCGCGCGGGGCGATTTTTCACGAGCCGAACGAGGCGAACTTTCTAGACGATGAGTTTCGTCTACGTCCGTTGCGCTTTCTTTACGCGTTATTTTATTTTACGCCGCGGCGTTTCCTTCCTTTGGCGAATTTTGCACTTTTCTTTTTTTTTTTTTTTTTTTTTTATTTATTTCGCTTTTTCTTTTTCGCGAGCGAAGCTTTTTAGAGATTGTGGGAGAATAAACGTCGGTCGTCGTATGCGCGATGCGCGTTATATGTTTTCTTCATGTCATAAAGAATGGCATGAGATTTTTCAACCTCGATAATATATTATCGTACCTTGATGACATTGATCAAATTTATGGTTACTTTAAAATTAAAATATATAGCACACTAGAACTTTAAATTAAATATTGATTTAATAAACATAATTAATTTAAAATACCAAACACACTAAAATGTTTCTTCATTTCACGTAATATTTTTACGTAACATTATAAACAAAGTAGGCAGACAAGTCAGAAAAGAGAAATTTACTTATGCAAGAAAGAAAGATTTGGAATTGCACAGATTTTAGGTAGAATTTCTCATTTAAAGCTAGGCTTCTTCTACGTGGGGTATTACCGCAATCGATATTTCATTAAAAAATAATAATAAAAAAAAAAAAAAAAAAAAAAAAAAAACATGAAATAAAAAAAAAAAGAATGAATTTCGCTTACGCAGCATTGGTGACAAGCGAGTTACATAAATTTTGGCTTGAATATGAAAAGTATCGTCCAGAATCTAGAAGAATTTTTCGGCGAAGCGCGTAGCTTCGAAACCGGAAATGAGTATCGGCAAAAAGTGCCAAAAAAGTATCCGCGCACACATAAATTTTCCACGAAAGGATATTTCTTGCCCATTCACCTACTTCGTTATCTTTTCTTCGCTTCTTTTCCGTTTTCCCGTTCTCCTCTCCCTCTCGATTTCTCTATCTCCCTGTCTCTCTCACTCTCTCTCTCTCTCTCTTCTCCTTCTCCACCACTTTATTTATCTATTTTTCTACTTTTCCATCTGTCTGAATGCATCGCTTCTTCTCCCATCTCCTCTTCTTTTTTTTCTTTGCCCCTACCTTTTTTATACCAGTAGTTTCTTCCGATTTCCCGAGTTTTTCCGGGAAAACGGGTTTGGGTTTCCGATGGCAATCCCAAGTGTTTTACACGAGCGTTTACAAAAATCACAGGGAGAACGAAGAAAGAAGCTAAAGACTCGTGTGTTTTGTTGCTCTCAAGGATTGCTCGGATTCTCTTGAGTGACACGCTTTCGGTTCGCTTTCTTTGTTACTTTTACGGGGAAGAATCCTGAAACTTTGCTCTACCATTTTTGTCCAGCGCATCGTAGTAAATAGCTTATATAACAATTACGTTAGCATTTTAATCCTTTGCAACGCTGACGATTTGATAAATTATTGTAAAATAATTGTTTAAAACTATAAATACGAAAATTTACATTTTAAATAAAACACATAAAGATAAAACATAAAATATCGTAATTCAAAATCTTTCTATTGTGAGGGCAAACATCGACCAGAATAATACGTAAAAACTTTTGTGACTTTCGAACATACAACGTCGCACGAAACGTCAAAACGTTGCAAACCTAATGAAAGCGAGGACCTTCTTTATCTCGTTTGCGATATATCATTCCGGGCGATGCGGGGCTGCGTTACTCCGTATAATGTATTACCAGAAATCGCGCGTCAATTTCCCGGCGTTATATACGTACACAGTCGTAATTCACGTTTTGATTTATACGCTAGCGCGATCGAATCACATATATATATATATATATTCGCCGCTGCGCCGAGAAAGAAGAACTCGAGAAAGCGCTGGAAGCGAAAGGAGACGAGTCAGGGAGGCGCGCGCGCGCTCGCTCCCGGTATATACGGCCGCAATCGTTGTCGCCTCGAAAACCCATTGCCGGCGAAAGGAGGAAGCGCGGAGAGATAGCGTCGGAGCGGGAAAGCCCCCCTTCCTTCCCCCCCCCCCCCCTTTCCCCGTTAAGCGACTTTTTCTCCCTCTCGCTCTTTTTTCTCTTTCTCGAGCGTTTGTTGGATTTTATCGAGCCGACGTTGAAAAATATTTTGCGCGGGCGCAGAGGATAGAGGGAAAGGAGAAAGTATTGAGTTCACCGTATGCATTTTCCTGTTTATTATAAATTAGCTTCTGATGTGGTTCCCTTGTCTCGGCTGGCCGGAAATGGATTTTCGCGAGGGCGCGAGTGAGGCTGAGTATGACGTTGTGTTTAAGATTTTTAAATGTGGTGGTGTGCCTAGATATATACCTTTTATTGAATATTGGAGAATTTAGTTACTTTATTTAATGTACTTCGAGGTAATATTTTATGATGAATTACAAGAGATAAAATTATTTACTTTCGATTTAAATGTACAAAACTTTATCGCAGTCAACTTTTTTTTTTTTATAAAAATAAAATTTCTAAGAGAAAATTGATTTTAAAACGTAATATTTAAAATAAAAACATTCTGTGTAATGAAAAAGATATTTGACATCAAAAATACTTTAATAAATTTGAATTTGTAAATTTTTTAGTTTTTTTTTTTTTCATTATTTTAGATATTGTTACGGGGGCGCATGTTCACTTTTATATTTCATAACGTTTATTTTTATTTATTATAAAATTTTAGATTTTATTACGTTGATTAAAATAAATATTTTTTTAATTTCATGAAAAATATGAAAACTATTTGTGGGATATTGAAACTTTTACTTGATATGTTACATTATTCTATTATTCAATCTATTCAATATTACATTTTTCTTTATTTTTATAAGATTTTAATTGACTTTTAATATAAAACTTTTTATTTTAAAAAAAAAATTTTATCTATTGTAAATATATTTTAAAATTTTTCCGCATGTATACTTTTATTATTTAAATAATTCTTTTAATTTCCAATAAAAATTTTAATTTTATGTATTTTATTTACAAAAATGGCAAGTTAATGATTTCTCTATAGATACTCAATAACCATTAAATAATTTAATTTTTTTGACAAAATTATGATTTTTAAAAATAACATCGGACAACCACTAAATAAAAAATCGTTAATGTAACCTTAAATCTTAACATCAACATTATCCATAATTCTAATGAGTCGCAAAAGACCAAAAAGACCACAACGCAATTTTTCAATATGCTTTCTCAAAAAAAGAAGGCAACAACAAGGTAAAAAAGAACGATACCAAAAAAGAAAATAATAGAAAAAAAAAAAGAGACAAAGTGGCGAATCGAAAGAAAGACGCGAGTCGATTGCAAGTCGAAAAGCGAGTTCATGCGCGTTTGCGCCAAGATATTAAATCACAAGAATCGCCGGTACATAAAAGCCGCAAGCGAAGCGATATCAACTTTCGCGTGCTTCGCAAACTTTTGGGTTCGTTCGCTCTCGACAGCTGTCGGACTGCATATCGCGTAGGTGAGACGGAGAGGGAGGGAGTGTCGGAAAGATGAAGAGCGAACGGTGTAACGCGAACGCGTTCGTTCGCGCCTCGGCTGTCAAAGTGACGTTCCGCGCGCGCGCACGCGCGCATGCGCGTGCTTACTTCTATCTCTTAAACTGTACGTGTGTGAGTTCGAGAGAATAGGAGAGTTTCTCTTCGCCTATCTCTATCTCTCCTCTTGTTTTGTGCCGCGGGCCAAGTTCTAAATGAGGAATGAAAATTTCTTTGCTGCTGTACGAGTTGTGAGCTTGAAGAGAGAGAGAGAGAGAGAGAGAGAGAGAGAGAGAGAGAGAGAAGAAGAAGAGAGAGAGAGAAGCCAAACTCGAAGCTGTCTTTAATTTAAATGCGATGGGTGAATTTAAAAAGGGTGAATTGGATGAAAGACTTGATGCTCTAAATTTTTATCATTATTTTTATAAAGATAAATCTGTAAAGAATTTTTTCTTCGATAAAAATTTATTTTTAAATAATTGAAATATGTAATTGATTATAATCCGTTGCAGTGCGACTAAGTAAATTAAAATACGTCAAATTTTTTAACTAACTGAGATATATTATTATTTTTTAATTATCCTTAATCAAAAAAATAATTTTTCAATTACTATTGTAAAGGGTAGAGCGTTTATATAAGCTTATTAATAATTGCATTAATATTCTTTATTATAAGATAATATAAACATTTGGTTCTAATTAGAGTACGACAAGCCACTTAAGGAAGGCATCCGGTATGGTAAAAGCGTTACCTTCGCTTTAAAATGTCATTGTCCCAGATACGTGTACAAATCCAAAGTCAATGGATAAGGCATCTTCGCGGAACCGCTCGTTCCCTTTCCCGTGTCCCCTTTCCTTTCACCATCGTCTAACGGCTTCAAATCAAATTCCAAAGACGAATGATGCAACGTAGTTTCCATCTCTACGGTTATACGCTAATCACGGGCAATTCGATTCGCATTACTCGTCGCTTTAACAGAGCTTAGCTCTTAACGCTCATTTCATTATGAGAGGGAGAAAGAGGCACGCAATTCCCTTGTTCAGAAACGGGGAGAAGGAAGAGAATATGGAAATAAGTGGAGGAGGAATTGAAAGAGAAGAATATGACCGACCTACGTTGTAGGTCGTTCGATAGACTTTGGGGTTTATGAAGTTACATAGTTTGTCGGACCGAAACTGATCAGATACATCCCGTTCACGTAATATCGACATACTTGAAACTCGTGCGCGCAACGGTGAGAGATAGAAAGAGAGAGAGAGAGATAGAAAGAGAGAGAGAAAGAGAGAGAGAAAGAGAGAGAGAGAGAGAAAATTTTACGTAGCGCGCGGCGCGGTGAGCCGCTTAGCCATAGCACACCGAAGACAAACTACGCCGCGAGGCCATATTCCGGACATATTTGCCGGATTCGAAATTCGCGGGAAGGTAATTTCTAATTGCCGTGTATCGATAATTCAATTATAGAGGATAAATTCATTTTCATTCATGATTTTAGATACAGGATAATAACGTTTTGAGCTCGAGAACTGACGATTACGCTGAGGATTGAAACGGATTTCATTTCAATGGATAATTGCTCTTCGTCAAAACGTTCAAACTTCCATAGGCACGATTACTTATCCTATAATACATTTATCAAAGCGAAAGGTATCGCGGAATTTCCTAAATATACTTTTGATTATAAAATATATATATTTATACAATTTTTTATAAATATTATTTCAATCGTAATAACGTTTTCAAATGCTTTGCGAATTTTAAATATAAACAATCGAATGCGTTATAATTTTCTATATTACCAAAAAAAAAAAAAAAACGAAATTTCATCGGTTATAACGATAAAAATTTCGGCTAAATCCTTGAAATACCGCTAGTTCGCCGTTTTGATGCTCTACCGCGATATCCCAACATTGCATACCTAACCTTCCACGTGTACTTCGCGCTACCATTTCTCCCCCTCTTCCGCACCCCCCAAAAAAAAAAAAACGTACTCGTACGCACGACCCGTCATCAAACAAATTCCAAGCGCGACAAACGATTTGCAGCCGCAGGAAAAATTTCACTCGTGCGTATTCTCTCTTTCCCATTTGCTTTCCCGATCCCTCGATATTGTTTCGCAGTGTCGCGCGATCATCGATGAAATCAGGGTCTACTGAGCGCGTGTACGCTTGTGCACGTTATAGATATGCGTGCACATCCGTAAACGAGATTACGGGAAAATTGCGGAACATCGAGAGCCCATCGTTGAAATTGATAGCGTTGATTGTCGAATTCGTTAGTCCTTTTTTCTCCCTTTCTTCTCTTCAACCCCCTGTCCTTTCTTTTTTATTTATACGTGCTCCCCTTGCGAGTTGCGAAAAAGACGCGACGATCGTATAAGCGTTGCGCAATTAAGGGTTGGGACTGTTGTATAGGAATGTTTCAGGAGGTGTCCACAATTTTTTTTTTTTTTTTTAATGGCAAATTCTTATGCCGTAGTTTTGAATAAAGATCGTTGAATGATCTTTGAACTAATAAAACATACGACAATTCTTTGATTTGAAAATATATAAATTCAAATGTAAATAAACGATTAATAATTAATAACATTAATAACTGTGCGATAGTACACAGAAGATCACAAATTTTTAAATATTTTTTGAAACGCAACTGTTTAATGAAATATTGAATCACGATAAATGCTTTGAGCCAAAAATAAAAAACACGACGATCGATGGAAAAATCATGATCCAACACGAAATTCAGCATTTAATGATTATTATCAAAATATACGAATTTTATAATTACTTTGCTCGATTTGTTTACGGAGATAAAGTTAAAAAAACGCCGTTAAAATGAAAACGGCAGAATCGATTTCGAAAACATTTACGTTCGCGTTAATTATCACGAACATCTCGATTTCGAATTTCCTGAGAAAATCTGCCCAAGTTGTTACGATGTGAATTTTTGCCAATATTGTAAATTTGTAATTGAATTCCAGATCGTCGGCTAATTTTAAATTAACGTACAATGACGTTCTTTCTCCACACTAAGGTGTGTATAAATTTTAACGATATTAATTTTCCCGTAGCGCACCGAGCGATGCTCGTTTCAATTAATTACAAGGAGGAAAGGTGATTACGAGGCACACGCGTTACCTTTCTCTCGCGGTGAAATAAAGAATCAAACGTACTTAAAAACCGGCGAAATTACGAAAATCCCTCGCACGGAACACCAAAGTTGTTTCCTCCATTTTACGATAAAGCAGTAAAGTAAGTAGTTTCGTAATTTTAGAGGTCGAAGAAACAGCCGAGAAAGAGAAAGAAAGAAAGCCAATGACTCGAAGAAAAGAGAGAAAGAGAGAGAGAGAGAGAGAGAGAGAGAGAGAGAGAGAGAGAGAGACGGGAGGGGTGCAAGGAGGGAGAAGCCCTTTAATAACGAGCGCAATAAAAAAAGTGCGCCTCTCGGCAACCCTCCCAAGAAGATTAACATCATTTGCCGGATATATAAGGGCTGCATATTTCTGCCGCGGCAAGAAGGTGATTTTCTGTTCTCGCTTTTCGTCTATATATATATATATATATATATATATTCTATATATACTTTGGCTTTCCTTTCCATTCCTCTTTCGGGTATAATTAAGGCCGAAAATCGTAGCGCGCAAAATTTCAAGAAGCCTTGCGACTTGGAAAAGCCTTGCAGTTAACGTAAGTCGTTGGACGTTACAGAGTAAGGGAAAAAGGAAACTTGTAATGAATGCTCGAATAAATATTTTTACCGGGTGATGGCATGATAAATGCGCTGCTTGTGCAAAATTCAACTCGCTCTTTCTCTTTTTTTTTTCACAGTTACACGTCACGAATGGGTTGGGTTAAGAAAATTCAATTTTGCTTGTACGACATGTATACGATATGTGTGTGTCTATGTATATGTACGAGTGTGTATATATACGAATGTCAATTCCGCTGGAAATGCGTTGGATTAGTTTTGTTCGGATTATCCGTTCAATTTTGGACAAATGTAGCGCACTAGTGGAATTTTTTTCTTGACAAATTTCGAAAAACGTTTTTTCTCTTCTTTTTCGGGGGAGAGGGAGGTTTATTTCGGGTTTATTTTCGCATTCGGATTGAAATTTGATAATCGCGTTAAAAAAAGCTATATTGAAATAATACGATTTACGTACGCTGCAATAGAGTGTGATGGAAAATGTTAAAAGTGTCCAAAATTTTTTTCTCCCCTAATCGTTCATTCTTGTAAATAAAAATTTAAACGAGTAAATAATTATATTTTATTAAAAATTATATAATAAAATTTTTTCTATTTTCATTTTGAGACGGTTGTTTAACCTTTCCCAGCAAATTTTTTCAAGCAAAAAAAGGAAACAGCTCTCAGAGAAGCAGCAGAGAAAACAAAATCACTCGAGAAGTCTCATCGTTTCACTAAAAGTCTCATAATATCAAATGCACATTATCATTTCTCCGATAACCTTCGCTTTCTATCTCTTTTTCTTCACCCTCGTATAATATTTTACTTACTCGGTTTCTTCCTCAAGCCAGAAGCAGACAGAGAAGCGTACGCGTGGATTCCGCGAGCGAGCAGTCAGCGGTGCGTTATTGCCGCGGCGGCGATGAAAAATGCGTCCTGGCCGACGGGCCGAATAATCGCGCGTACACCCGCCGTCTTAATCAAGAAATTTCGGCGTCACCGGTGAAACAGCCGCACGCGCGAGGGTGAATTACTTCGCCGTCGGTCTTTGGCCTCGTTAAGGGGTTGCGAGAAAATAATACCTCGCGCCTCGACCGAGGGGGAGAGAAAAAGAGGGATAGAGAGAGAGAGAGAGAGAGAGAGAGAGAGAGAGAGAAAGGTCGAGGGTAAACGAGAAGGGCGAGAAATTAAAGAGCGCGTTTTCCCCCACCGAAACAACCGATGGTCGCTCGGCTACCTATTCGGAGCTTTCTTTTTCTCTCGTATTTTTTCCTTTCCTCCTTTTTGGAGATAAGGAACCTTGCGTCACCGCCGTTTCTCGGGTCCCGCCACCACTTCTGGCAGGTCTGATGGTAAAACTGGTGAGAGGTTTATTGTGGTTGGGTTATTATCTGGAATAAGAGAGTGACAATTAAAGGTTGCTTTTCTTCTCTTCCCTTTTTTGGGCACGTTGTAGTTTACTTTGTATTTAATTAAATTTGAAATAAACTTATTTTGTCGATTTTAGTTGTTTCTACACGATAAATTGTTTATTTATTTTGGATAAAACACGAACTTGGTGTAGTTCGCAACAACTGAACATTAATTTTACAACCAAAACAGTGGTATGTAGAAAAGATAAATTGTAAAGTAAACTTTAAAATACCAACGATAAAGTAACAATAACAAAAATCCATCATAACAAAGAATATACCGTAGAAATTTATAAGAAGCAAACAAAAAATTCTTCCACCCAATTTCGAACGCATATCTCAAATTTGGCCGAGTTCACGAGGCTCGCTAATCAAGCCCTTCAACCAATTCTCGGCACGAGAGCTTTTCCCCGGCTGAATTTAATTGCTCGCGTCTTCATTTTTTTTTTCTTTTCACCAGCGACAGGCGCGCTTTCTTGTTCCGAGTTTACGTGGGAAAGTCACCCGATTATAACCGACGAGAAAGTTTGCACAAGTTTTTCTCTTCTTTCTCGGCGCTTCTTATTTATCCCACCCTACACCGAGTGAAGTTTGGATAAGCACCGGCCGAGCTAAGCAAAAATATTTTTTAAAACTCTCCCCCTCCCCTTCCCTTCCTCTTCCCAGTGAAAAGTTTACGCGCTGTCGTCGATAAACTTACTCGCTTTTTCGTTGTTACCGTTACTGTTGTTGCTCGAGCTTTATTTGAGGCGTATTTCTTTTAAAGAACTCTTTCTTCTCCAACAGCTTAAAAGGAATTTTTAATTTTCGGACTAGTTTTAGACATTATTGTATATTTTTTTTTTTTTTTTTTTTTTTTTTTTTTTAATAAATGGTTCATTGAAAGTTTATTTGGCTTTGGAATAAAAAGTGCTTTTTTTTGTTTTAACGAAACCTATTTTATTAAAATCGACTTCGTTATGGATGAATATTTATTTTTTGCTTGCAAACACTAAATGGATAGGAGAATTGTACGATGAAACAAAAACATCCGGTAAAATCGGTCATATTCAACGTGAACAATAATCGTCAATTATTTTTATTTAAAAAAATTCCATTGCTCCAGTATTCACACTAAACAAATTAATTTATAAAAATTACGGGATATTAAATTAATAAAATAAATGAAAAATAATCCTTTAAAATACGAAATACGATATATAAATGTGAAAAAGAAATGTGAAAAAGAAATATCCATGATACGAAATAAAATTATTTTTTTTTTTTCAATCATAGAAAAAAATTATTATTTTTTTCTTTTTCAATTATAGACAAAATTAAATAAATTCATCAAAATACTAGGAATTGAATAAAAGTATTTTTCTAAACAATGTGTGCTTTTAATATATATAATTTCATAAACAAAAGGTAGAAACAAAATAATCGTAGAATAAAAAATAGAGAGAGGAATAGAGAGAAGAAGAGAGAAAAATTTAAAAAATAAATACGTTTTAATTGACTTAGAGAGTTTAATTTTGATAAAACGTAGCACATCTCCAACACCGTCTCACATTTAACGCATATAAAAACGCGTATAAACGTACAAATACTACGAGCAGCTCTCGGCTCAGCGCGAAAACTAATTCTTCGCAAATTTCGTAGTGGGTTCTCGTTTTAAAAGCCTCACTGCCACAGCGCGCAAATCTCCCCCGCCGCTCCATTTTCACAAATCCCGAATGTTTTATGTCCTCCTCGCAATGAATTCGTCCTCTGCCAAAATCCCGTTAAGAGCGCGAGGGCAAAAAAAGAGAGAGACAGAGAAAGAGAAAGAGAGAGAGAGAGAGAGAGAGGGGTAGGGAGAGGAGTGAAAGAAGGAGAGACACAAAGTCTGCATAATTCACTGAGCGACTAACTAATCGTCGTTTCCTGTACGACGTGAGCGCGAGCGCAACGTTGAAAGCGCCCGGACATGAAAAAGAGAAACGGAATTTGGGTCATCGAGTTCGTTCGCGAAAAAGCGCACGCGATAATCGATTGCATTATGTACCCACGTTGTGTGTGTGGGTGTGTGTGCACGCGCATGTGTATAAAATATTTCGTGAATATCTGCAATAATGTTGAGGCGCGGATGTATTCATGTAAAATGTTGCATTGACGAAATAACGAGAGACGAATGGAAAAAAATTTCCATCGAAACGTTTAACCTGGCTTCGTTTGATATTTTTTCCTTTTTTTTTTGGCGATTGTAGACTTTTTACGCGACATTTACTGAATATATATATATATATATATATATATATATATATATGTATACGTGTTTTTTATTATCGGACGGTTTCCGTCTGGAACGCATTAGTCATTCGTTATGCGACAAGTGTACCGTCGTTTTTTATCGTAACATCGACATTCTTTATACATGCGATATGTATACATATATATAAAATATGACGTTTGCTTATTCTAGATAAAAAGAGACAGGGAAAATCACGCAATTAGTTAACGAAACATTTCGAATATTCTAGCATGCAAAATTTAATGATTGTACTTAAATTTACGAGCGTTGCAGTTTACAAGGCTTTACGTGATGTTTTTAAAACAGTTTTATGCGTGCTTTTACGCATTTAATAAAGCAAATCGCTCATTGATTGAACTTTAAATATAAAGTAATTGAACGCCGATGTAAAGCTATTCGATCGGAATTACGCGTCGTTCGAAACTAAAACAGCAACTTCTCCCTCCATATGAATAAAAACATCGAATTGAATTTTGCGTCCCAGTCGTAAAAATTTTACGACCATCGCGCAAGCAAATTTCTCCTTTCGAAATCGAAATGAAATCCTAGTCGCTTCCTCTCTTTGCCGAACCGAACGACGCCGCGCAACGATACATCCTTGCAATTTTCTCGCGTTGTCCAAAATTAGATAAAACAATATTATACGTACGAGTAAGTATAGGCTTAAAAAATGTCGCACGTATTGATTCCAATCGTGCTAATCCTTCTTACTTTTGCTTGTATGTAGACCGTTGCCAGTTATTCCTTTGGTGCCAAATAAAAAACAGAGTTGAGAAATGTCTATCGATAGACATCTACTACTAGTACATGTCTCTTCCTCCAAATCCGCGCGAGCTGAAGCTGAATTTTTAAACTTTATTTTTTGTAACTGCGAACGTATTTTTCTTTTTTTTTCTTCCTTTTTTTCGTTTTTAAACCACGATTTTTATGCGAGGATGTCATTGCTTTGTAGTTTTTATGTAACAGATGATTGAACTTGGATATATTTTTTATTTCATTTCATTCCGACCGACAAAAATATTTTTTAATCTCTGATGGATTGAAGTCAGTAATAGAGAATGAGAGAACGAGATAAAGGAAATTCTAGTTGACTAGGATTGATACATTACATTGGATATTGCCAATATTTGTTCAAATTGTCACTCAAAATTTTTCCGTTCGATCAATACTCGGAAAATATAACCTAATTCTTCGTTATACAAGCAAATTGTAATAGAATTTTCAAACAAACGTAAATATTAAAAATAGTTAAAAAGTGTTCACTCGATTGAAAAAGTTAATTTTCAATTTAGTTTGTTTTGTAAAAAATTTTATTTTCACCGTATAACAAATTATTATTGTAATAGTAAAAAATAAAAGAATCCCGTAAATTCACGGGAACGTATATAAAACGCTCGAAACTGTGAAAAGAAGCTATATATTACAGAGGGGGAAACAAAAAAGACAAGAGAACAAGAAGAAAAAGCGAACGATCGACGATCCATCGAGGTTTAATCCGGTGGCCTCAGCAGGGGGTAAAGTTCGAGCCGGACCCCCTGGACATCTCTCCCATTTCGCGAACCCCATCAGGGTGAATATATCGGCGTAAATATCGGTTCGACGTTCGAGGGCCGCTCGTCGGTTGAAATAAGGACGCGGGAGTTTGCGAGTGCCGCGAGAAAATACGTTTTAATTTGCATATAACGGATGTGCGTACGCGCGATTGAAAATTTGTTTTTTTCGCTATTTTTCCTATTTTTACTTCCTTTCACTAGTCGCTTGCTGTCAATCTCGATATGTCGTGTATTTTATGTATAGACGACGAGAATTTTGCTTGGCAGTGTTCCTTTTTTTTTTTTTTTTTTTTTTTTTTTTTTTTTTTTTTTTTTTTTTTTTTTTTTTTTTATTTCTGAGAGTATGTATGAATATTTTTTCAAGATATTTTAGTTCCACGATATTATGTTGATTTTGGTCGTTTCAATAAATAAAAAAATTCGCTGATTTGACTTTTATTTTTTATGATATTAAAAATTCTTTGAATTTTGAGAAATATTATTTTTTAGATTTGAAAGAAAAAAAACATCAAAGCATACTTCATACGACCGTAAAAAAATAATAATTTATATTACTCGTATATTCGCGTTGAAATGAATGAACATTTAATAGACGGCATAATTTATTATTATTATTTATTCGTCGTCTTTTATTAACTGCAAATTAATTTAGAAAAATTAATTGACGTTATAGGACATAAAATTTATAAGAAAATTCTTTCTGCTCATTGATGAAAATCAAGGGAATTGATGTAGGTATGTTTTGTCAAGAATCCGATGAATGCATCCTCACGGTTGCACGAAATTGTCTGACGAATTTTCATTTTGATCTTATTTTCCCTTTGTCTTTTCTATATCGAATTGTTGTACAGTTACAGAAAAAAATACTTCATTCCTTAAATAGCTCTATATTCTCTATACGAACTCAAGCTCAAAATAATATAAGGAATCATAAATATAAATCTTTTTTTTTAATGCAAAAGTTTCGTTAGTTTTAGTATGACGTAAAATTAGATTCCAGTATATATGTTAAAATTAAATATTTGCATGAAGATACTAGTGTAATCAATAATCGTTTTTTACAATCATAAAAAAAAATTTGATAAAGTCTAGGCATGATTTTTCATATGAATAAATTAGTTAGAATAAAGATAATTATGATAATAAATCTAATATAATACTCTTAATATTTTCATTATTGTTTGATTATAACTTATTACGGTGAATAAAAATGTTTGTTTTTTTTTTTTTTTTTTCATTTTCAGAATGTACGTTTCCATCGCGCTGGGAAGGCACGTGGTTTCAAAGCGGCGTTCGCCAATCGATACTTATATCGAAAAACGTCCTCTCCAGCAAAGGAACATGCCTCCACAACGAGGGCGATAAGTTTCTCTTGGTAGACGAGTAAGTAAAGTTTTCAATCTTACCATCTCTTCCTCTTCTCGCTCTCTTTCTATTTCTCTCTCTCTTTCTATCTCACTTTCTCTCATCGAACACTTTATCGGCTTACGCATGAACGCGAAAAATAATGTATAAACACGAAGAACGAGAGACTATAGAACATGAAATAATGTAATATAAGCGGAAAAAATTTTGCTTTTGATATCGATAAAACTATTTTTCTACTCCGGTGGACAAAAGTTTGTAGTATTCGTAGCGTTATTTCTAACAAATAATTAAATTACTTTTCTTTTTGTTATCGACAATAATTTGGCTTCGTATTGTAAAATAATTTTAGACAACCTTGTAGATGCAGATAATTTTTCGTTAATAATAAGAGATAAATTTAGTTTAAGGATTCAACGGTAAAAAAGAATTACGTGTTTACAAGATAAAATATAGATATAAATTTCGTTGACACAAATTGAATTATTATCGTCCAAAAGAATTTTACAATAAGCCATTAAAAGGACATGATATCGTAGCCCTTTTGTTTATCAACGGCAAAATCTCTTCGAAGCATCTTAAAAGAGGCACATATGACTAGCACATATAAACATACATAAACAACAAAAAACATACATCAAGCAAGATCTTTCCGAGTTATTAAACTGAAATTTCGAATTTGCCAGAGACCCGAGCCTACGAGGGATTAAGAATTGCGCGACATGCTCTGCTGTTCTTTCACAAATCAAAAGCGATCGGGTGTTGCTTTTTATTTTTAAGTTATAATCGACGCTCGCTCATGTCTTATCGTCTCTCTTACTTCAATTTGTTTTTCTTGCTATGTAATTTTTCTTTATATATATATATATATATATATATATATTGCCGTTGGGCGGATGGGGATGGAACTTCGATTGAGACAGAGCGAGAGAGAGAGAAAGAGAGAAAGAGAGAGAGAGAGATGAGAATCTTCGCATGACGCGTCTTTGTACGCGAAGACGACGCCTCCGTTACGCCTTTTATCGGAAATTTATCAAAGGAAGCGCTGCGCTGGGGTTTTTATTTTATTTTTATTCCGATTTTTTTTCTCTTTCCCTTCGTTTGAGATGCGTTATCTTTCAATTTCGGGGATTTATCGTCGCGACGTAGACTTGGCTGCTTCAAAGACTGGAATTTTGTTGATTTCGCGAAATATTTTTTGATATTATGAGAAATATTGTGTGCTAAAATTTTTGTTAAAGGCAAGATGAAAATTATTTTTACTTTAAAATATTTGAGGTATAATATTGTATTGATAAAATAACGATTTAGTCGCAAGAAAAGCTGCTACTCTTAGAAAAATAATCGATAAATATTTATGTTTTCTAAACACTTCAATGTGTTTATAAGCTTTAGAAAATAGAGAAAAGATTCTTTACTAAGTGAAATATTACAATAAAGGAAAAAATAGATCAAAGTAGTCCTTTCATACATCCAAAATCGATCATTAAAGCAACGAAGTACGAAAATACTAATTATTTCTCTCCATAAAGCGAGCACAGTCAAGTTCGATTTTCCTGCGACTCTTTGTTCTTCATCGATACAGACACGAAAAGGGAGAGGTAAAGAGAGAGAGAGAGAGAGAGAGGCTCACAAACTCATTGTGAAACACACGGCAACTGGCAGTTCGCTCTTTCCGCGCAAACTCGAACAACGCTGAATAAACGTGACGAGCGAAAGAGTCTCAAGGCCCTCGAGGCACTTCGACGCGCTGATTAAAAACGGAAATCAACCATTGAAATTCTTCGTTGCACACACGCTGCCTATCTGTACACCTTTGTACCCCCATCTCCTCCTTCTCCTGCTGTCGTTTTCCTATACGAGCCTGACCGGACACCGACTGTATCTACTGTTTTCCATTTCTTCTTTCTCTTTCTGTACGAGTGATTTGCGCGGATTTCTTTTTTATTTTGTTACTTGAACGCGTTGCGTACGTGACTGTATCTGCGCGTGTGTAGCTTGATCTTTATTTGGAGAGGTTGAATTTACGTTTAAAGGTAAGAGGAGTTTGATGCGTAAGGCGGTTCTGAATCGGTAACGCGAAATGGGAGTGTGTTGTTAAAGTGCACGATATATTTTACGATATAAAAAGATTAAAGTATACGATATATTTTGCGACACTTCGATGCAAATTCGATTTAAACTTTTATTGAGAATTATCGTTTTTAATCGTTAATTTATCGTTTTGTTGGCTATCGCATCACTGGCAATTATTGAGATAACATTCATTTATAGCTGAAAAAATGTTCGATAACGATAATAAATTTTCGTGGTAAAAATTAATTATTTTAAAAGAAATATATTTGAAATCATTATATAAATAAATGTTTGAGAATTTGATTATTTTATATTTGAATGAGTTGGGAAGAAATGAATAAAATAACAAAGTTAAAAAGAAGAAATAAAGTACAGAAATTTTTTGGCTTAATATATATATCAACAATTGGTGAAAACAAGTCACGCTATTTCGATTGAATTCCAGCCTCGGCATACGTTAATCTGGATAATTGATTCACAGCCAGGAGAGACACGGAGAGAGAAAGGGAAGAGGAGCAGATAGAGAGAGAGAATCGCGCACGAGGAGCTCATTGTACTCGGCGCATCTCTATCTTTCTCTCTCTCTCTCTCTCTCATGCGCGCACAGAATCACGCGAAATCGGCGAATTTCATTATCCGTCGAGGGTCCTTGCCTCCGACGTACGTCTATATATGGTATATATATATATATATATATATATATATATATATATATATATACGTACATATAATTTATAGGAGAGGTGCAGATGCAAAGGTAGTAAAGAGAGAGTGGGAGATAAAGCATTACCGTATAACGTAGGACAAAGTCGCCGACGTGTTGCAGCTGTTATTGTCGGGAGAGGAGTGTTTATTCGGTGTTAAACATATTTTGGTCGATGGTTTACGTACGCCGCCATGCGTTGGTAAATTTACGCTCAAGTAAGTGTCTATCCATATATCTCAGTTTACACGTGTATGCGTATGTATAGCGCTTGATTTTCGTGATAAATTCGGTTAAAGAAAATCGCTCGTAAACAATAAACATTGTTTTAAATTTTATTAAGGACGACTACGAGGAAAAATCGTGACTGATGAATGCTTCACGACGCAAATTCGACAATAGAGTTAATGATAATTTTTAATGTCGCGTAAAATAATAATATTAAATTCTCCCATTTCATTTGAAATATTCATTGGGGTATAAATTTTAAAAATAAATTTTAAAATCGAGCAAAAATATTACACAGAACGATAAAATGTTCAAATGACTATATCAATATACATATATTCGGCTTCCATAAATTTACCGTCGATGATATAAAACGAAAACAAAAAAAAAAAAAAAAAAAATCGCTTTAACAATTTCATTTCGCGAAACGAAACGAAAAAGAAATAATAATTCGTGCGTATCGAATAAAACAAAGGGCTACAAGAGGAAAGAAGAAAGTGAGATCTAAAAAAAATATAGATCGAAAGAAAGAATGAAATGGCGCATCGCAAAGGGAAGAGAAGCCGGGAATCGATTTTATATCGCACCGCAAACAAAATTGCAACCAATGAACGAAGAACCAACATAAAGAGAGAGAGAGAGAGAGAGAGAGAAAAGGTCGATTGTACGTTTTCATCGGGACAAGCGGCGCGAATTCAACGACGGTCAGCCAGCAATGGAATGGTCATTTGTTTATGCGGACCTTTGAAAAGGTTTCCCGTTTTGTCCCACTTTTTTTTTCTTCTATCATTCTTTCTTTCTTTTTTTTCTTTCTTTCTTTCTTTCTTTCTTTCTTTGCTTTTTGCAAAATAGTTTTCATTTCGCGTTACCTTCTATTTTGTATGAGAGAATATATTTGAAAGGTGATACCTGATAAAGGTCAGCGGAATATGTATTTTATTCAATTTAACGTTTTCGTGTGAAAAATCAGTTTTATGTCACTTTTGGAAAAATCGGAAAAACCTCTTGATTGAAATGTAAAAATAAATTCTGTATTTTTCTAAAAAAAACATTATTCCGTATAAATCATTCGTTTTAGTTAAAACTTCAATCTCGCTATTTATTTTGAAATACGTGTGAAATAAGTCAAAAAAAAAAAATTATTCTAATCGATATTTTATACTATTGTTGCTAACGAAAGAAAATCCAATAATTTATGATACGATAAAACATTACAAATTGCATTGTTATCGATGATTAAGAAAACGTATTTATAAAGTGATTTATTGGAACTGGAAAATGTAGCGTTTTAACCTCTCATAGAGACAGTTTAATATACTCTAGGAAGAGTCACATATAAGTTTAATCTAATATTGACAATTTAATCATCGCAATGACATTTTTTTATACATCAGATATATAAACTTAAATCTCAATAGAGGCAGTAATCAAAATATTATCTGCTAATTGACAACTTAAAATTTAATTACATTTCGAGGTATTGTTCAACTTTTAAAAGAATTATTTGAAACGTTATCCATTTAATTATCTTCACGAGAAATCGAACATCTGTTACGAAAGAATGAATAATAAAAGTAACGAATAAATAATAAAAAGAAACGAATCAGTGGAGATCTGACGCAATTGTTGGATAAAAAATCAGAGCATAAATCAGTAGAACTGACGAGTAAACGGGAGTCACGCTCCCCCCCCCCCTCCTCCCCCCCCTAGATATAGAGGCACCAGAGCGCGTAAAAATGCTGAGTTGTCTAAAGTTTTTTCTTTTATTTTCTGTTTCAGGAAATCTTGCTATCGCTGTGTCGTCATTCATGAGAAACACTCCAATGTTCTGCAATACAAAGAGAGTGAGTATAAAGATATATACTATGTTCCTTTCTATTTACAAGCTGTTCAATTAAACTATGAAAAATAGAGTTGACTTTGTCGTCGTCGGTGTTGTTTTCTTCCTTTTCGTTTCCACAAATACAAATGTATTTGTTGTGGAAAAAATGTAATCTATCAAAATTTTAGAAAAATTGTGAAAAAATTTGTTATTATTTATTTTAGCAATAATTTAATTTGGATAGTAAAAATGAAATAGAAGTTGAATATTTAACCAGCTAAAATTTTAATTGAATAATAATGTAATGTATGTATTAAAAAAAAAACCATCTATATATAAACTTATCCGTCATGATTCAATTAATTATACATTACTTTAATATCTTTATAATAATTGCATGTTTGAATAATAATTTTCTCTGTCTATTAATTATACTAACGTTTCAAAAAGTATACACCGTTCGAAAATTGACATGCCTAATATCACAGTATAATTAATCGATCAAGATAATTGCGAAATTAATACAATAAACGATGAATTTTTCAAATATCTAAAAACTTCTCAATTTAATGTAATATTTTGCTGTAACAAATGCGAAATACACAATTGAACAAATTTTTATAAGAAAGTACGAGAGTTCTAAAAATGAAAATTCATGAAGTTGTTCACTTTGGCCCACTCTTTCTTTTGCCTTTATCTCCCCTCCTCTCTCTTTCTCTCTCTCTCTCTCTCTCTCTCTCTCTCTCTCTTTTTCTCACAATTGCCTTAATTAGGGGGCGGATCGTTAATTAAAAGCTCAGCTCTGGTCGTACGCCGCGCAACCAGGAAAGGGGAAGGCTTTTGACGGATCGAAGCTCCACGCGTTCTCTCTCCTTCTCTCTTAGTCTTTCCACCACCTCGTTCGTTTCGGAACCGTATATGTATGTATGTCTGTATGTATATATGTATGTACATATATATAGATACATAAATGAGCGTGTGTATAGGAGCATGATTATTTCAGCGAAGAAAGTTAACGACCTCGTTGACCGAGACGTCATTCGGTAAAAACTTTTTTACTTGCTAATGGGCGCTGGACATTTTTCTAGCGTATTAATAAATCAAATTTTTAAATTTAAAAATTTTTTTTCTAATTAAAAGAAAGAAAATATGGGATTGGATTTTATTTTTGAAAGAGGATTAGTTCGAGAACGATTGAAAGTAAAAATTTAAAAATGAAAATTTGATACTAAAAAATTAAAAGTGATAAAAATAAAAAATTTATTATAAAATTTAAGATTTTTTTTATAATTATATACAAATTTATAATAAAATCACGTGAATAATTTTATCTAGAAAATTACAATTTTAATATTTATTTTTTAATCACAATATGAAAAATTCTGGATAATTAAAAGCGTAAAATTTTAAAAGGAAATTTTATCTAATGTTATTTTAATAATTTTATACGTTGAAAATATATTTTTTGAAAAACAACATTTTAAAAAAATATTTAATAATGACGCTTAGAAGATTTTTTAATAAAAAGTGCAATTTACATTTTCAAATGGATGCATGATAATAGAAAACTTTGTTATCGTATAAAATTGATTTAAAACTGTTGAATTTTCTTTCCAAATATGAAATAAATAAATAGATATACATGTACGTCTGCATATTGAATTTCATAAAACAATAAATAAATATAAACTATTATTTATTTTTGTTAAAAAGTACGATAAAAAATTTGATATCGATCTTTATATAAAGTTATAAATAATACACTTTTAAATGCTAAAACGTTGTTAAACGTTAGACGAAAATAAATTTTGATAGATATATCGATTTGCAACATATATGCGTATATGTATATTACATCTTATCTATTTATATTTAAATGATATTATTCGAAATAAAATACGTTTGAAAAACTTTTAATTCGCAATCGATAAACTTATTAGAATCATAAGTTAAAATTAATATTTACAGTTAACCTAAATTTTGATATAAAGTGAAGAAATATGTATATAAACCTGAAGAATCAGGTTAATGAGCTTATTAAAAAAAAAGACTATTGTTTTCTTTCTTAGCAGAGCTTCATACAAAAGTCAAATAATAAAATCGATAAACGTTTGTCAAGACTTGCAGAATGTATATGTTACTTGTCACGTATAATTTTTAAACATTGTCAGAATAAAATTTTATAAATTTTCAATCTTAATTATTATTCTTTATTTAAGATATACAAATATTTGTTTAATTAATAAAGTAAATTCAAATTTAATGATTAAAAATAATTGTTTACATTGTATTATTATTCCAAATTCATATAACTCGTTCCGATAATGTATTAATTTAATTATTAATTGAATACTATAACTACTAAAAAAATAATATATTTTTTTATCTCACATTAACTGAAGTGAATTTTTAATACTGAAAGTTCAATAACCAGTTAAAATTTAGTTAGTTTGGTTAAAATTTTGTTTTTCTTGAATTATCAACCGATAACGTAATTATATGGCACATTATCATTATCGATAGTAGAATTTTCATTGCTATATTACGCGTCATTAAAAATTTAAATTATCCCAATGAAATCATTTTTAAAATATTCATAGTTTATTCAAATTTCACGCATAAAATCAATAGATTTTAATCGCACGATTATAGCTGATACTTTTGCATAATGTTTAAATCTGCATTCGAATAAAGCTTATAAAAATTTTACGAATTTATTTAAATTACAAAGCAAAAATTTATATCAGATTTATTATTTTAAATCATTAATAACACTTTGGCTTTGAATCGCATGAAAATTCAAAAAAACAAACGAAAATAGAATCACAGCAGAAATGCACCGAATAAAAGCCAAAATAGAGACTTTGGCATCGGTTTTACAGCGCATTAATATTACACGTGGCCCGGAAAAATCAGCATCTGAACACGGCACATGTTCAAAAAAAGACAGTTGCAGTAAAATAAAAAATACAAAAAAGTAACGCGGAATAGAAGAAATCGCGGGAGCCTACACGTGGCAAACTCATGCAACGTAACGAAACGAGTTCAAAACTAGCGAGAAGCTAAAAGAGAGAGAGAGAGAGAGAGTGAGACAGCGAAAAAGTGACACATAATGGTGAAAGGTAAAGGAAAAAGGAATGAAAGGAGAAAGAATTGGGATTCATATCATAGGGCATTATAAAGGTGCGGCATTGTGAAACCATTTCGCGCGGATAAAAATATCATTATGATGGTTGCGTTTTCAAATTAACTTTTAAATGCGAGCTCGTTCCATTCTACGCTTGTGTTTCTTTTTTCTCTCCTTTTTACTCTATTCATTTACCTCGGCGTTTGGGCGCGATGCTCGCGTTATTGGCCGAAACTCGTCGGGGTTCGGTCGCGTTTTCTACCTTCCGCGCGGAAAGAGAGAGAAAGAGAGAGAGAGAGAGAGAGAGAGAGAAAGAGACTACGAGCGGTACGCTTGGAGCGCTATTCCGTTGGTTTTTATTCATCGCGGAAATGGAATTTAAATGGTTATGTATTACCATTGTTTAATGCATTCAGGAAGAAAACGATAAAGCTAGTACCAGAGCGAGAAACCATTTATCAGACACGCGATACACGTTGCCGTTACCTCCCGGTGCTGCTGCTGCTGCTGCTGTTGCTGCCGTTACGCTCTGCGGAGTTATATACCGAAGGCGTTGCGCTAAATTCATAATTTTAAATTAAACATTTAATTTATAGGACAAGTTCATTTTTAATTTTTAACCTAGCAACACTTACGCTCCGTATCGTATTATTCTTTATCAAAGTTATGCGTTGATGCATTTAAAGAATTGAAATTTGTCAAAAATTTCATTTAAAGGTGTTAATTTATGCAAAAGTATTGTGCATAATGAAACTCGCTTTTTTTTTTTTTTATTAAAAATATAAATTTTACAAAGATTACCTTTATTTGTAATTAAAATAAAGCATTAAGTTTTTTATACTTCAAAATTTTTAATTGCATTAAATAAATTGGAGTTTTCTTTTTCATAAAAATTAAGTAAAATTTCTTTCATTGAAAATTCAATATATATAGTTCAAATAAAACTTGTTATCGTCATAACAAGATTACTTTTTCATTTTAAAACGACGTTTATAAAAGTTGTATCTCACAAACTCCACTTCTAACTCCACCATTGCAAGCTTATTTATTCACATCTCCGATCCTTCTTCTTTATAAACTTTCTCCTCGGTATAAATAATCCAAATCCTTATTTATTCCCGTGAAAACTCGCTAAACTCCCGTCGTTCACGTGTCATGACGCGACCAAGAATAATAATTCAGTATATACGTGCACCTACGAGCGACCCGATTTTCTCCAATGCGTGCAAAATCGCAAAACCACTGCTCTCTCTCTCTATCTCTCTCTTCTTTTTTACAAAGCGCGCTTCGATATAACCGTTCCGTGTGGCAGTTGCCCGGGGTGCGCATCCATCCTTCTTCTCCATCCCAACACTTGAACCGGAATTCTAAACACACGGAGGAGAGATGAAATTTTGCGCGCGTGGATTTTGGATTCTTTGGATTTGGTCGCACGTATACACCAAGAAGTAGAGGAGAGAAGGAAGGGATTCTTACACATAAAAGCGCTTCCTACTTCCTCGATGGGTGTAAATCTTACTTGGCTCGCCGCAGGAAAGAGAGAGAGAGAGGGAGAGAGAGAGAGAGAGAGAGGGACGCGGGAGGATAAGTGTACAAGCGAGAAAGGGAAAATAATGGAAGCTTTTTAGTCGCGGTGTAACCAAAATTTTAGCGAGTTAAACGTTAGCCAACGAGATCGATTTTGCTTGCCTCGAGTTTATTTTTTTTTTCATGCTTTCAACGAGCCCGTTTATCAAGCGCCCTTTAATAAACATATTTTAGCGAGCAGCGATTGCACGAAAATATTTTCTCAATTTTTGATCCGTTTGTTTACCTTTTGTCGACGGTGTAAACATCGATAATGGATGGTATAGTTACTTTTCTTCTCGACGATAAATTCAATTTTTATCGAGTTTATCGAATCTATTTTGACGAAGACACTCGAACGCCTCTAGTGAAAACTTTAAATTAAAATTATTAAAATGAACAAGAGAATAATCAAACTTTAGCCCGCGAGCGATTTTTCAAAATTTCAATGATAAAAAGTTTTATTCCCCTTTATTCATCTTAAAAGTGCACGTGTAACTTCAAAAACTTAAAAAATTTATTTCTTTTTATTATATATAGCTAGTTTTATCGATCTGTAAAAATTCCACAATTTCTGAATACGAGTATCTCGAGTCGCATAAAGTCTTTACTATAGAGCTCGTCGTAAAAGTAAGAAAATTTAAGGCAGATTTACAAGTGAATGTTAAATTGAAAGGCTGCGTGAATTACAAGAGAAGAAAGTGCCGCATGCAAATTTTACATCGGCATTTCGGAATAATATTTTTGTTCAAGTAACGTTTCAAAATATATATATATATATATATACATAGACTTATTGATAAACTGAGTAAATGTTTCCATCGGTTCCATCGGGTAGCTATGCACGAGGAACGCATTCGCTAACAAAAAAGTTTGACTTAAATAACAAAATACAAGCGGCGCGCACAAAAGAGAAAAGTGGAAGGTTGGAAGAAGAAGAAGAAGAAAAAGAAGGAGAAAAGGAAAGAACGTCCGAGTCGGTTATCCGGCTCCTCCTCGTTGCGGCGGTGTGCATTTTTCGACGATTTGTCAAAGTCTCTCCGTTCTCTTTTTATCGGCTTTTAATCTGCCCGGCGTCATACCGCAGACATAGACCGGAAGAGAAAAAAGAGAGCAAGAGAGCGAGAGAAAGATAGAGAGAGAGAGATAGAGATGGAGTTATAGCGGAGGGAAAAAGCGTCGCGCGACAGCTGCTGCATCGCTGTCAGAAGAGAGGAAGGGAGGGAGAGCGACTGCGGGAAACACAACATTGCACTTTTTCGATGTCCCATCCCTCTATCTCGTGGTTTTTAAATTACGCGCATGACCGAGAATACGAGTCTTCGTGAGCGAGTGGAGGGGAGAATAAATGGAGAAAGCGATAGAAAAGAAGCAGGGGATATATGTATATGGACGAAAGTGTATCGAGGAGTTTTTCGGTTGAATTTTGTTAAGTAGTTGGACGGTAACTTTTCATGATATTCCTAAAAACTGTTGATACCTTTGAGATAGCATTGATTAACTGCAGATTTTACATCGGCATTTTGAAAAATTTTATGGAAACAATGTCTGACAGACGACAAACGGAAAAATAAAAGATAAAAGTGAAAAATTTAACAATATAGCGGATAAAAAACTTATTCGGGCAATACGATCAATTAAAAATGCTAATAAAGGGATTTTCATTAATGGAATAAAAATTTGTTAGGCGAGTTTTTAAAAAAAGGTTGAATCAGTTGTTTGAATAGAATGAGGGTTGGTTGCGTTCGATCTGAAAATAATGATTGACGCATGATTAACGATGTGAAGTATCGAGTTTCTTAAATGATTAAAAACCTGTCTCTACTTTCATTTTCTCTGCGAATGATTTATGGCATTTATTATCGATAAAACTTTCACATGTATCGAACGAGCTTTTTAATAAGCTATATCTCTTAAAGCTATTTTTATCAAAAAAGGTAGCTAGTTAAGAGTCAAGGTAAAAAGAAAAAAAAATTTCCGGTGAAATTTAATTACGCATATACCGGTAAACGCGACCCTTAATTGTGCTCGGTAATAAATTTGACTTTTATAAATGTTTGTAAGTATTTAAAATTTATTATTAGTATTATCTACGTAATCAAAAACAATGATAAATAAAAAATGCGAAGATCAGGTAGAATGTCTGAACAGTTATTAAGTAGAACAGACTTTATGTGGTCAGACGAATAATGATATTAACTTGAACCGATGCGTAGAAGATAAATGTACAATAAATGTGCAAATTTAAATTATTTATATTTATTTCTTATGATAAATAATTTATTAATGATATTTTTATATTTAGTAAAAATGAAAGTTGATATTTTACTAAAATTTAAAAAAAAATGTTTAAAAGGAATCCTTTAAATTAAAGAATTCAAGGATAACAATAACAAAAGAGTAACGCGAATAAATATTTCTGATTTCAGCTTATTGTCATGGTCGCAACAGCCTTTCATCGTTATGCTCGCACATAACCGGAGACGCTTTGCTTTACTCCATGTTCCGGGAGGAGGCGACCTCGGTACCCTGTCCCTTCCACGGACCCATGACCTTCACCTACAACCGGGGCTACGGCCGATGCTCCAGTCCTCAGAGCAACGTCGACACCTGCACCGACGAAAGTCGACTGCTTTTCAGGTATCAGGCCTGTCCCGATGTCTCGGCTTCCGAGAGTACAGGTGAGACTATTTCTTTTATGCGATTCTTTATTTTCTCTTTCATCATCAATAAGTCTAATGCAACACAATTTAGAAATAAGACAATTTACAAAATATGTATTTAAACACCATCTTATTTATTTATTTATTTATTTATTTATTTATTTTTTTTTGTTTACCACAATACGCTTTAAAATCTGTTTACGTAATCTAACAAACATTTGGTTTTCCACGAGTATTTCATATATAATACCCCCCAAAAAAAAAAAAACAAAAAAAGTACAAGCCATGAACAAGTTTAGATAAAACAGAGACGGGAAACGTCGGTAAAGCGAAGCCGCAAAGTTTAACTCCCGAGCGAGTGGGAGGATGAGCGAATCGCCAGGACGAGTGTACTACACACAGAGAGCACAGAGTTCGCTTCAAGCCGGCGATTTGATTTACAAATCACGAAGTGATCGACTTCGGTAAACACTTGTTTAATTGACTGTGCGACGTGGCTCGAGTTAAGAGAGATAGACCCGAAGCATAACTTTGCTCGGACTAACTCCGAGCGACTCGTTGTACCTTGTATCTTCGCATGATCCTTTGATTGAAGCGAGCGCGGGAAGGACAATTAATATTTATTTTTGATAGGATAACGGATATTTTAAAAAAATTATTTTATAATAATAGCGTTAAACAATTCGCATTTAATTATTTAACCCAATAATTATTTTCATCGCTGATTCTTATTAATCTCGTTAAATGTAATTTAATGAAAATTTGTACTTCTCTGTCACTTATAATAATTAAAACGTTAAATCGAATTAGTTCAGCAAATCCAATTAATTGCATGATAAATATTAAAAAATGATATTACTTATTCGCGATCGTAATTTTAAGTCGATTATAAACTTTGAAAGAGATTAAATAATTCACGGTAAAGTGCAAAACAAATAAAATATAAAGTCTCCAGCGAGTAAAACCGACGCGGATTAAAAGCGGAAAAAGCATAAGTAGGTCGACCAGAAAGGTTGATGATCTACTCTGCGGTTTAGCGAGAATTATGATCGCCAGATTTCAGAGCTAACGCCGAGTCTCACATTAATGATTGAAATGCGCGTCGACGATTCTGTCGAATCCATTTGACGACTAATTGAGAGAATCGAATTAGATTTCAAAAGGAGAAATATTTGAAATAATGGTTAAATGGTCTTTTGAATTTATATTTTCTTTGATAAAAAGTAAACTTTACTTTATTATACATCCTTCATCCGTAGCGTTGTTTCGCATTAAAATTGAATTTAAATTTTTAATGAATAAATTTGCAGTGCTGATAATTTTAATATTTCAAAGAGTAATTTTAAAGAAATTTTTAAAACCATTAATTGCTTTGAATTTTACCCGAATCTTTTACACCGAATAAATCCAAACCGATAATTTTCTTCGTCGACATTGATTTTTTCATTTCGTGCTGCGAAAAAAAAAATTTCCTGATTAATTTGATTATTACGAATTTTAATTTAACCTCTTGACATTTTTCGCTACATTTTGATTTTTCGCTGGCTTTAATCAAATTTTTATTAAATATCTTACTTTTTTACTGTTGAAAGAATATAATTGCGTGTAACATTGCCAAATGTTACTTTCTGATGTACGAATATATTTTAAAAAATTGAATTAAAATAGACAAGGATGAACATTTGCAAAAATTAAAAAAAAAACATTTTTCATATCAATATTTAATATATTTTACAACTATTACTTTGATGATGTAATTGAATAACTCTACTCAATAGTTTCGTAATTGTAAAATTATACCGAATGGATAAAATTTTTGAAAATTTTTAAATGTCTTCGAAATAAAATAAAAATTTTCAAATTAATTAAACGCTAATAACAACTACTAATTAAATCAATTGAAAAACTAATTTTTTTTTTCATAAGAAAAGACAGTGTAACTACGTCAGACCATTAATTAAACATTAATTAGCCCCTCGACGAATAAAAATGCAAAGAGAGAAAACATTGAACGTCGACAAACTGTGCGCGAGCGACGGACGCGCGAGTTCGGAAAAGTCTGGGTCCTCGTAAAAATAAAAGAAGATAAAGAAGCCTTTCGCGGAGTTAAAAAAAAAGAAGAAAAAAAGGAAAAAAAAATAAAGCATCTCAAATTATGCCGCAGCGGCCATTAGGGATTCGCCTTCGTAAGTCTTCAATTAACGAAGTCGCTCGTCCGATGTTCCAAAAGGACGAGATGAAAGAAAGAGAGAAAAAAGCTACGAGGAAGAGAGAGAAAATGTTCTTTCGAAAAAAAAGAACATCGCCGTGAGAAGAAACTTACGAAAACGCGCTCGCAAAAGGACGTGGGAAAAAAGAAGACAAGAAGGAAAAGCTCCTGCAGGAGGAAAACGCTTCCGCTTTCCGCTCGTGTTCGTCGATGGCTGCGGAGGAAAGCTCGCGAAGACCGACTCGCGCCCGCGCCGACGTCACGTTTTTCGTTCTCGCAAATTGCTGGACTGCTCGTAAACGAGAGTTGAAAAAAGAAAGAAAAAGAGAAGGTGGGACCGTCGAGAAAGAAGCGAGCGACTAGCGCCGGCGAGAAAAGTAGCGGCAAAGAAACCGCTGCGAGAGCGAAAAGGACGAAGAAGTAGCAGCCTAGGAGGTTACCTCGACCGAACTTTTTCGCGAGATGTGATTTAGATATCAGCGAGAGGGTGGGAGAATGAGAAGGAGAAAAAAAGAGAAGAAAGAAGAAACGTACTCGTCGTGTATGTAAGAGGCACGAAGTCGTTTAATAGTTCGAGGGACTCGAGGCTTTCGAGTTACGCCGTTACTTTATTATATTTTATTGTATGTATAAAGGTTCTTTTTATTTTACCTTTGGAACTTATTTTATTGTACGGTTGGAGGGTAATTTTTTAGCGGTTCTTTGCCCTTTGAATTTAGAGAGCAATTTTTGGAAATTTTACCGGAGCTAGTTTAAATGGACTATCGTTACTCCGCAAATACTAGCTCGTGAAATTCATATAAGTAAAAAGGGTTTTTGAAGCCAACGATCCGCGATTCTCCTTTTTTCTTACTCTCCCTCCCTCTCGTATTTTTATCACGGCGCATTAAACATCGAGATAAGATTGTATCGGCTGGTGAAAATAATAGTTTTGAATAAAAGTTTAAGCGGTAGATTTGGAGATGTTCTATTATAAAAGTCCATTTGAATAATGATTTTTATTCAAACTTTGGTTAAAAATATCGAAACCATACCTTAAGAACATTAAAAATTCTCGTTAAACGAAAATCAAGGAGAAACGGGAAATAAAATCTCCAAGACGTAGAACTCGCAGCGTAACAAGGATAAGAATATCCGGATAGTACTAGTCAAAAAAAAGTATTCAGCTCAAGGAAAAGATTCCCACAGGATACGTCGGGAAGGAATGAACTTACCGAGAGAGATTCGCCGTGGCTTAGCTGTAGCTTACGCATACCTTTTTATACGGTAACGCGATAATTGTTGTTCCGTGAGCTGAACGTCGTTCTTCTCTCCGGATTTTTCACCGGTACGGATCTTCGAAGCCGAAAATTTTTCGCGCTTTCTAAAATAGCTACAACGTGGCCGTTCCCTTAATTTAACGAGAATAGCTTGGTATCTTATATATTTTTTTCCTTTATTTTTTTTTTTTTTTTTTAAGCTTCGTTAAGGCAAGACTTGGATTGCGTTAAGTAAGATCGCGCTTTAATACTTTACTAAGTAATTCTAAACTAGAGGAGGTGGTTTACCCGAATTTTTTTTTTTTTTTTCTTTTCTTTCTTTTTTTAAGGAAATCTGAGCACACTTTTGAATTTTCGATGGAATTCTCTCGTTTTCTTTTTCGTAATTTTCTTAATAATTAAAATAATTATGCCGAGATAGTTTGAAAAAGAAATCCCTCGATGAACGAATATTTTCATTAAATAACATTTATTCAATGATTTATCCCAACTTTGATTATCACTTTTGATTATGGTTATCTGCCAAAAAAAAAAAAAAAAAAAAAAATACGGAAGAAAAATAATAAAAAAAAAAAAAAAAAAAAAAAAAAGAAAGGAAGTAGAAAGAGAGAGATAGAGCAGGGGGGGGGGGAAGGGTACAAGATATCCCGTTCCTGCAAGCGCTTATGACACGTGCTTGGGCTTTATGAAATTTTATTCCGGCAGCTTCACGTGCGCGGAATGCGCCGTTTCTTTTGGTTTAATAAAAGTTTTCTTTCCGCGTTATTTTTGCGCAAAAAATTCAAAGTAGCCTTATGCGCGCACTCGCGCGCGCTCTGCACACAATCCGGTGTATACTTATGGGCGCTCGCGCGCGCGCGCGTGTGTGTGTGTGTGTGTGTGTGTGTGTGTGGGTGTGTACGCGCGTATGCGCAAAATAAAGTATGCATTATGCAGCAAGAGAAAAAATTCCTGTAATTTTTTTATAAATACATTTAATAACTCCCTTATTTCTGTAATGCTGCGAAAGTATATAAGTTTTTGAAATTTTTTTAATAAACTCGAACACGAGGTAATGAACTTGAGTTTTACCGTAGCTTATATTACAAGTTTATACCTATATGAAGATTATTTGATATAGATTAAAATTAAATATTACTTTTTTTTAGAAATTTACGTATTCGGATTTTATTACTGGTAAATGTTTGAACATTAATACGACTCTTTTATGTAAATTCTCTAACAAAAAATTTATTTGATTTCTTTACATCAAATAATAAAATTTATATTTGTATTTCAAATGTATAAACATGATTGATGAGCTAATAAATATGACTTAAAATTTTATATTATCAACCTTGAACATGAATTTGAAACAAAAGGCAGATTATTAAAGTTTCCTTCGATATGCTAAATTCACAATCTTATTTAAAATTAAATAAAAAGTCCAACGTTAAAAATCATTAGAATTTTCACAATAAAATTTAATTGTTTTATCTTAACGATTAATAAGCCCATTTTTTAACGCTTTAAATAAAAAATTTATTTCAATATCAAAGCTTTGCATCTTGAAATTGTTTTATATTTATATAAAAATTTAAAATTGAAGGCCCATTATTTAAGGGATGTTTAATACCGGGCAGTTAATCTTCCTTAATCACCGGTTTAAAAGTACCAGCTGAGCGTCATACATCTTTCATAGCTGTGCGCGAGAGAAGTAGAGTGAGAGAGAGAGAGAGAGAGAGAGAGAAGGTGGGGAGGAGGTAACCCGGGATACACACTTTTCCGAAGTTAAATAAATCTCTCGCGGCAAGCACTTTATCATGCCCGAGTAAATTTTTCCCCGGTATAAATTTTACCGATCGATGCTTCCCCGCACCCACACCTTATCCATCTGATACATAGGAAATGAGCGTAAAAGAGCGTAGCCGTGGCTGGTATTCTTTTTATTTCCTTCTTCGCTTACCGCGCGCGGCTTTTCTTTGGTTGTTATCGAATAAGAGAACGAGTGAGGGAGATTTTGACGCGCGCTTATTTTCTTTCTCCGTCCCTACCCCCCCCCCCCCCTCCCTCCATTCGGATCTCGATTATTTTAGTTCCGACTTGCTGGGCGCGAAACGAAGAGCGAGGAGGAAAAACTCTGCGCGAGATAAGCAAGCGCGCGGGGAAACATAAAGGAAATGAAAAACGCGAGCAACGACGAATCTTCCGCTAAGAAGTGCGAAAAAGAGAGAGAGAGAGAGAAAAAAAGAGAGAGAGAGAGAGAGACGGAAAGAAAACGAGAGCTTACAAAGGAAGTTTAAGGGGCTGCTGTAACTGCTTTGCCCCTTTTTTCTCTCGCCCTTGCCTTTCTCTTTCTCTTTCTTTTTCTTTCCAACTTTTCTCTTTTTATTGCATAAAGGAAGAAAAAATCTAGGGCGAAATAAAGAAAATGATCTTAAACGAGAACGAGCCTTTTTTAGATATACCGAAAGAGTAAAAAATACAAAAATTTAAATGACGTTGCGAGAATATGTGTAGAAATGATATATAGGCCATCTATTCATACTTTATATTTTTCAAATCTAAATCTATTGAATAAAGTTTATTATTAAATACAAAGGAACAGAGCTTAAATAAAATGCATACACGGATGAATTGCCGTTAGTTTTTAAAGTTATATATTTAATTCTAATTAAAATTCTATTTTTCTACGATAAAACATCGCGAAAGTTTTATAAAAAACTTTAAATTATTTTATTGCTTTAAAAACCATATCTATGAAGTAAAAATTAAAACGATAAACCATTGAAAATACTATTTTGATGGTTAACGAAAAAAAAATAATTAATAAATAATTAAATAATAATTTTGAGAGTTAAAAAACTAAATAAACACAAAATACCGCAATAAAATCATCCAATAAGACAAAATGAATCTTAGCATTAAATCCGAGAAACGATCTAAAACCACAAACGTCCCTTTCTATCTTTCAGTCGAGGAATTGGAATGCCTGGCGACCTGGAAGGAAGGGAGCAATCGTTACCTGGTGGGCCGACTGCACAACGGGCACTCGCTGAGCAACGAGGACCGCTACCGTTGCTTCGTCTACGAGCGCGGCGGTCAAAACGCCGTTGGGTTGAATCGAGCCGCCGCCGCGGCTCTCGGCATCGCCAGCGTCCTCGATCACGAGATCGGCGCGGCCGCCGCCGTTGGACCCATACCCGAGGGCTCGCCCGAAATTTACAAAGTCGCGCAGAGCGGCGACGCCACTTGTAACGGGCTGTTCAGTCCCCTTGAAGGATCGCGCACGATGACGCTTACGAAAGGTGAGATTATTTTACGATACTGTTACAAGACTGCGGTCATTTTTTTCTTTTCAAGATTTACTTCCGATGTCATGACATTTTTCTACGTAAAATTTTTAGTTAATTTATTTGATAATAATTATGCGTAAAAATATTGTTATAGGATGAATATTACTATTTTTTAGATTTATTATTGAAAAATATTTTCATTAAAAATTAAAAAAAGCAATTATTGCGACCATTAATACTCCATTCATTGAACTATAATTAAATCTTCAAGCGTTTTATTTTATATAGATCTATGACCATACCACATATTAGTATCAAAGTTAATACCATTTTAATTAAGGGGTTACCCCCAGTTGTAGCTCAACAAAAAAGGCCTTTTTCATGAATTTTTTTAAAGAAAACTACAAAACTTTTTTAAACGATTATTATATCATCTTAAAGAATACATCTTGAAGAACTTTCAGTAATTTTTTTATTGCAAAATATTAGATTGTTAAGTGGCAAATGGCCGCCAATGAAATAGTGTTTTTATTTATATGGTTTGCGGTGACCAACATTGCGGCAAAGTGGATCATTTGAAACAAAAAATGTGGATAGATTTAGTTAAATATAAGTATAAACTAGTCTTTAATAGAAGGATTTAAAAAAATATTCATTTTTCACAAAATGGCGGACAGTCAAAGTTAATGGTTCGATTTTAACGAAAAAAAACGGCCATTTTTTTTTTAAACAAAAAATAAAACGATTAAAGACTACATTTTTATGTATTAAATAAGCTTGCAGAATTTCAAGAAGATCGGTTTATTAATGTTTGAGTAATCTTGGTCACCGACTTCAGAAATGCCATTTCGAGAAAAACGCGTTTAAAGTTTTAATTGCCGGTTGTTTACACAACGGATTCTTCTCTTTCAACGCTCATATCTCAGTCAATTTTATTCGGATCGACTTGAAATTTCCAGGTCATATTCTCAGATACTTATACTTCAAAAAAATGCAATTAACAAAAAATCGATTTTTTCAAAGTCGCAAGTGGGGGTAACCCGTTAAAATGAACGAAAGAGCAACTACTGGGATACGCTTTTTTTTCTTGTTTTTTATGTATACGCACAAACATCCTCGATATTTTTTATCCGCTAAACTCACCGTGATATCTGTCAGCAGTTGAACGCGAAAAACGCACCAAAAAACAAACACCGTAATTTTTTTGTTCGACCAACGAGTAAACTCGTTCTCGAGAGGACGAACCAAAAAACGCGGTTGAAAAATAAAGAAAAAAAAGTATAAAAATAAAAAAAAAAAAAAAAAAAAAAAAGAAAAAAGAAGTAAACGGCATACGCGGTAAATATAGTTGTTGTTACGTGCTCATCTGTAAAAATGACTCTTGTCGCGCGTATTTAATACACGCACCGGCACAGACTAGAAAACGAGAAAAAAAAATGAGAAAACAAAAAAAAAAGGAGAGGCAAGATTAACGAAAAAAAAAAAAAAAAAAAAACAAACGCCAAAACGCTCGACTCTTCGCGCGAAACCTCATATAAGAACTTCCGGATGCATGGAATTTTTCAATGGCTAGGTAACGAACGGTTTCTCTATACATTTATGTATACGTGGCGAATATCATTTTCTCTCTTTTTCTCGCACGCGTTTACCCTTCGATATTCGATTCGCACAAATCCGTACTTTTTTACTTTCTCACACTCACTTTCTATCTTTTTCTGCCGCGCGATCTTTCTGGTGCCGTGATTGCTTCGACCGTTGGAGTGTAGCATTGGCGTGTATCACGTACTCTCTGTGCTATGTGTTTCGAGCTGGGTGTAAGCGTTTGCCCAACGCTTACCCTTCACTCTCCTCCTCCCCTCCCCTCCCCCGTTCTCCCCTTCCTCTCGCCGTTTTTCTCTTTTTCTCTATTATTTTGCGCGCTTTAAATTGCGTTGTTACGTGAAAATGTTCGGAATTTTGCAATGAGATTGAAAAAAAAAGGTTAACATGTTGAATTTACTTTTATTTATAAAATTTAATAAATGTTAGAATTTTAAAGGGAGAATGTTGAATTTTAAATAATATCGTATTTGCTTTAAATGAACTATTAAATTGAAAATGTTTTTATTTATTTTTAAATGTTGTTACATTAAAAATGTTTTGTTCGACAAGGAATTCGAATGATTTTACGAATGTTGTAAGAAACATTTTCAACTCCCTGTGTATGATTTAAATGAAATACCAAAAATGCTTAACAAAATATTTTTACAGAGAATTTATTTTCATTTATAAAACAATAGATTAAGAAAAAATCAATATTTTGGCATTTAAAATTGGTGCACAAATAAAGTAAAAATGCAATCAATATATTGGTATTTAAATTACATACCATTTCTTAATATTAATAAAATCCCTAAATATTCTATATATGGAAAAAAATATGGTGAAACGTTTCTACCGTAACATTCCAATTTTAAAATTAAAATAAAAGTCTGTTACTACTTCGCATCGTAAAAGTGTACATCTTATACAGTTTATTTAAATTTTATCGCTCGGGCAATTGCGCTAAAGCGAGAAGAGAAAAAGAAGGTAAGGAAAAAGGGCTGAGCGCGCGGCAATGAAAAAAACAACATTCAAAATTTTAGTAACGCTTGTGAGAAAGTGAATATTTTACACCTAATTCCAGTTTATTATATGTGCTTTGAATTCAACATAAGAGCACGCACGAAAAGGAAAAATAGACAAGGAGATCGAGAAAGAGAGAGAAAGAGAGAGAAAGAGAGATAGGGGATGGAAAACGTTAGGTTAGCATAAATTTCCATAGACCGGCTAGCTATTTGCAAATTCGCGCAATTGTGTGAGTTTCCGGTCATTGGAGAACGATAATTGGTATCGACTTGGCACTAAACTTCCACGGATTCTTCATTCTCTTTCTCGTATACATTTGTCTTTCTACGCTTCCTCACGACTCCTATCCTCTCCTTTTCACCCTCGTTTGTTTTTTTTTCTCGAATCCCTTGCCTTCTTCCTCTTGCCTCTCCGTTTTCTTTCTTTTTTTTTTTTTTTTTTTTTTTTTTTTGCATGTGCATTCCTAGAAATTGTTTAATTATGCAAAATGCCCGCGCGCAGTTGTAACCGAATAAGAAAAACATTTTCGACTCTAACTATTTTGGTATACGTCGAGCACTTCCTTTTTAATCGTCCGCGATTTAATTTAATTTCGAGCGAAAAAATAAATGCCCGAGTTGATTTTTTTTATTCTGAATAAGCGCCGATATCGTTTTTGCATTCTACTTAGACGTAAATAATTATTTTATTTTAATTTCAATCTTTGCGTTAAACTTCTCACGTAATACCTTAAAACTTATTTTCGTTTAATCAACGCGTCACTCAATATCCTCAAACTAAAATTTCAAATAATCCACGTTATTTCCTACCATAAAACGGCGAAATTCATTAAACGCAGGCGTAGAGTTGCTCCCCGTCCGTTACTTGTTTATGCATGTTTCTTAGTTGTTGCTTTACGACGTTCGGACGTAAGCGCGCGCGAACTCGAGGGAAATTCACCCGGATAGAAATAAGAGGAAGAAAGGAGATAAAAAAAAAACATCGGAGAGCTGTGACTAAACTCGACGCGCACAACGAGAGACGGCGAAGGAAAAGGAACGATAAAGTGCAGCTCGTATACACATATACACGAATACTTTTTTACGATTGTATCGCGAGCGTTAAGGCGCGAATTAGCGCCTTTACAAGAGAAGAGAGAAAAAGAGAGGGGAGAGAGAGAGAAAAAGAGGCGAAAAAAGTTCGAGCATCCGCGCGATTTTTACGAGTTTGGGAATTTGTATCTGTCGCCTTCCCTTTTTTCGCCCTTAGAGTACATCCCGAGCTTTACTCTCTTCGTACTTCCCTCTCGCATTTTGCATTTACTTATATCTACTTTCTACTTTGCAGCCGTTTGTATTTCTATGTCTTATCATACACATCTTCCCCTCCTACTCCCACTTTCTCGCTTTCTTGCTTTTACTTAATCTCCTTCGTAAAACTTTTCACTCTGCTTATTTCTCTTCTCTCTCTCTCTCTCTCTCTATCTCTCTATCTCTCTCTCACTTTCTTTCTTTCTCTCTTGCTTTCCTTTTTACAGCGCTTCCGATTTTTTCTTTCCTTATTTCACTTTCTCGACGACTTTTTATTTCTTATTATGCTTGATCATTTTTGTTCGAGTGTCTTATAATTACTTATAACTTCTTACTTAATCTTTCTATATACGTTTCGTATTTTGCGAACCCTCGTTTTATCCGTATATCTATATTATTTCTTATAACCTCTTATGATTTCTTACGACCTTTTACTTTATTATTTTATTTCCTATTTCTGCTTTTTACGATACCATAGGATAACTCTTACATTTTTTCCTTCCCTTTATTCGATATCCTATCACATTTTTTATACTTTATTTTCCATCTTATGCTCTTTATCATATTTCGCTATCTTCGCTTTGCAAATTTTTCGAATTTGCACTCTTACTTTTCGTTCCTTTAATATAAAAATCTCACAAGCAAATATTTTATTACCGTTGTTGATATTTTAGCAACCTAATGCAGTTTTCTCTATTTCATTTTTATTTTAATCTCAATTTTATCCCATTATAGCACACTTTTATTATTCCTCGGTTATGCAATTTTTATAAACCTTTTTCTCTGGCAACTTATATTTAATAAACTTTGCATTTTCTTTATTTCCCTCGTAGCTTCCTTAACATTTTTCTGCCCACCATTGGTGGTGTATCTTAAACACTTATTTATTCCTCTCTTTTCCTTACAAGTCTCTCTTCTTCCTACTTGTTCACAGGGAGGGTGAAAAAAAAAAAATGAGCAAGAAACGAGCGTAAAAGAAAGAACGAAAGAAAGACCCGTTTCCTCGTAGAAAACGGACGCGAAGGAACTTGCGGCTCGTTCGTTTGTTCGATGCAAACTTATCGAGCGAGAGAGCCTAAGCTGAATTATTCTCATTCTTTCCTGGCGCCTCGATAACAATGCTTTTACGTCCCATAAAGCGAAGCTCGTAGCTTCTCCCTATGTAGTCCGATGCACAAGCCTTTACTTCCCCTCTCTTTCTCTCTCTCTCTCTTTTTTTCTGTTACTCTTCTACTCTTGTCACTAGACGACGAACCGGTGAATTTTATGTTCTCGGAGCGGCCAACATTCGATACGCGCGACGTCTGTACAGAAAGTGACGAGTGAAAACGCGATGTGTGCGAGGTGAATATCGCGCGAGGCGAGATTGCGGAGCCGCGAGACTCGTTTCTCTCTTTATTTTTCGCCACAGTCGCGATTTTGGTTTACTTTTTTAACGCGAAGGAATTCATAAAGCGGAGTTTTATTGCTTGGAAATTTTGCGGGTTATTTACGGATTGTTCTACTCCACGAGGTAGAGTTTTGATAATCAAAAAAGTTTTACGCGGGCATTTTTGTGATTATGGCTGCTACTCGCGCCGGAGCTCGCGCTACGAGGATTTTGATGTAACGGTAAACAAATATCTTTCGTAGAGATTAACGATCTATTAAAATTGATGTCTCTTTTACTCGAAAGTTAAAAACTAAACATTAAGAACATTATATATTTTGATACTTTTCTGTATTTAAAAAAAAAAAAAATTAGTTCGAATTTTTAAAATACTATTAAATTAATTTTCTTGTATAAAATTTCACATAGTTTAATATAAAAATAAAATACCCAACACAACTGTAAAACAAAACAATCAATTTATTTCCTTATAATTAAACTTTATAAAAACGTAATCGTGACGTGCGGATCATCAAAATTTTTGACTCAGTATCTTTTTCTTTTAAAATTACGCGCTCGCTCGCGCTAGAAAAAATAATAATAGGAAAGCAATCCGTGAGCTATTTCTCTATTTTGATTCTTTGACCGTATAAAACACTCGTACATGCAAACGAGGCAACAAAAATATAAAGCCAAAAAGAAGAGTCTCCGCTGATGAAATTTTTACTGCGGTATATGAGTATATATGTCCGTTTGCAGTTTTACATATATACGTGCACCTATATATATGTATATATATATATATATAAAAAGACGCAAGCAAGCAGGAATCTCGCGCCTGGCAATTTTTTATTGTCCTCATCTGCTGGGACACTTTGTGCGCGATAAAGTATCTCGCGAGCGTGCGTGCGTTAAAGAGAGACCGTCGTTTCAATAAAATTCGAAAGAGTAAAGATAGAGAGAGAGAGAGAGAGATTGGGAGAAAAGAGGCAGAATTCGGAAAAGCTCGAAGCGAAAAACAGGGAGCGAGCCGGGGAAGCAACTAGATTGAAATACTTTTTGTAGTTTTAAGGCTGGTTTTTATTTCGAGAGTACGAAATACCGTAGTGTTTGCTCGTGACTCAATGGGAAAAATGCAATTTCTCTATTTTATGCTTGAACGCGAAGATTCTGAAGTTAAGGATGTGACACGAGTTGAGAAACCATTACATATCTTTATTAGAATGCATATAAAATGTTTGGAAATATGTTAATGTCACTTACCTAATTAATTTGAAATGTTTCACAAATAGAAATTAATATGTTGTTTTAAAATTTTATAATTTTGATTTTATTGTAACGCAACAGCTTACCTGCAAAAAATTAAAGGTTAGATTAATGTTGAAATAGAAACAAATTAAGCCGTTAAAATAATAAACGCATTATAGTATCAGTGAGAAATTAAAATGAAACAACTTTATGCAAATAAATATCGAATTGTCATTAGCTTAACATCAACTAAATTTTAATATGCAATAAAATAATTATTTGCATATTATGCGACTTAATTTTAAATACATACAGTTTATTAAATATATATATGTATTAATTTGTTTATTATCTGAAAAGTAATTTTCATATGATTAATATGATTATCTTATTTTCACTAAAATTATTGTTCAAATATATTTAATTCAAATAATTAAATTTCTATACATAACCTATTATATAATGATAACTCGATATAACGAGGTTGTAAATCTTCTGAAAGCATTAATTCAACGATCAAAATGCAATTGCGCTTGATTTCACAACGATGAAAATGATAATTCACAATATCCTTATATGCTAGATTAATGAAGCAACATTCTAAAACCCGCGTATCCAGGCGATGTAATTTTAAAACCGTTTCATGTAAAATATATAAATGATTTTTATTAGAAAAACTAATATGGCACTAATAAAATAATTTTATGTAAACTAGATTCTCAAAGCTCGAAAATGAGTTATAAAAAAAAGAAAATGTGTATCTATAATGAAATATTTAATTCAATAAAATCAGTATAAATATCAGCGTTCGTCTCACAAATTCAAATTCTGGCGTTCTTAGTCTACAAAACATGTACATAGAAATAGCCACACGCGTACGTAGCATAGATTACAGATGATCAGGTAGACAAGAACTGGCTCGAGCTCACCGACCAGAAAGATATCTAGGTCGAGCTAACAGAGCCGCGTAATTCAATAGATCGGTAAGAGTGAGAGAGTGTGTGTGAGAGAGAAAGAGAGAGAGAGAGAGAGACAAGGCGCGATAAGCGATTCATGGCTTTCCGACTGGAGGATCGTCGCTGCGCCGGCAGTCCTATAACGCCGAGCGTGGAATAATGTCGTACACGGATGAAATGTGGGCGTCTAGATCTCCGTATTCTCTCTTTCTCTCTCACACTCCCTTTTTCTCTCTCTTTCTCTCTTGCTATTATGATGGATGAACATAGGGCTGAGTGCGATTGCTCTCGCGCGCGAACCCGGGCTATTCCTTTGCCATCCTGATTTTAATCACTTGACGTATAATACCGTGTATTTTGGTTGTAGGGCGAAAAAAAAATGTACGTTATTGAAAAAATATGAAATAATATATCTTGATGATTTTGTAATTTTTTATTTCATTTATTTAAAATATTATAATACCCGAGCGATGAAGTTTAAGAAAAAATAAAATCAACAATATTTCCAATTTAAAATAAAAAAAAAAAAAAAAAAACATGATTTCCAATTTTTACATTATAGCATCGTCACCTGGAAAATGTTGGTTTCCCACGTGGCTCACGGGAAAGACGAGCCTCACTTGGCATACCCTCGATCTCACGCGTTCCTACACCTTCCACATGAGCAACGCGTCGTTGCATACGGTCAAGTCCAACGGTAGCGCCAAGAGCAACGAGAATCCGGATACTCTGAATTTACCGGGTCAAGAGGAGCACAACGTCAAGATACTCTGCAACAGCGTGAAAATCGCCGATGCCGAACAAAATATCTTCATAATCGTTGCTCATTTTACCGTTGGATGGTAAGTATGAAATATTCAATGTTTTTTAATTTGGCGGGAGATGTTTGGCGGTTGATGTTCACTTTTTTTACAAACAACGTTTTTTCTGAATTTCGAATGCGTGTAATATTTAAAAAAAAAAAAAAATGACTCGCAAAGTTTTAAAATAATCAATGGGTATTCTTGGTACATAAATCGCATAGAAACTTTTTTCATTCTCTTTCACCGCACCCACATTGTCGATTCATCTAAACCATCGCTTCACAAGCTCACCGTTTCAGAACATCGAAATAAGGCACACATTAAATCCATTCCGAAAATGAAATACGGGTTTGTTTCGCATCGAGATCACAGATTTACGATGGCTTTGATAGCTGATAGGTCGATGACGACGAAATTCGCAACACACGCGATACAAGAAAAAGAAAAAGACGGAGAGCGAAGACGATTTGTTCACTCGATTTTCGTCGCGTCGTGCTTGCTCGCATCGGATTTCGATCTTTTCGAAATTGAGTTTAGCCGCGCGGGTTAACGTGCAAGGACGACTAGCAAATAGCTTCGCTTAACTTAATAACGAGCCGCGGCGCGCGCTGTATTTTCGTTGTCGTTGCGGTTTACTTCGCTCGCGCTACGTTACGGCAATCAGCGCCGATGATTTTCATCCGCACATGTGTGTATGTAAACACACACAGCCACACATGCGCACCGGCGCATACGCGTCGGGAGGTGAGCGCGTGTACGCGAACACACCGGCGTACACGCCGGTGAGTTTTCGAAATTAAACGAAATTGCGGCGCGTGCGAGCGCGAGCGCTCGGCGAAATAACAATTAGCGAAACTCGAAATAACATTTGGCTGAAATTATACACAAAGCTTTATTATTATCTATACAGATGAATAAATATTTATTTGTTTGTTTTTAAGAGCATGCAAATGACAATACCAATTTGCAATTGTAATAACAAAGCTTTGGTATTGCAAATCACGTATGAAATTCGGATGGGCAAAATGTAACTTTGGAATTTGACAACGACGACAAAGATTTCCCGTTGTAATTAAAAAGGCGAATGCGTTTTCAGTTTTTTATAAGTAGCCGTTCGAATAATAGCTTCCCAAATGATGACAATATCCGCGATTTTTAAAAATAAGATACCGACTAATTTTCGCGCCAATCATTGTAGCTTAATTTAATCGTTAAACAAATTTTAATCACGTTATCATCGCTTTGAAAGCATAAAACGATTTTACATACTATTGCAACATTAACGATGCAAAATACTAAGAAAATACAATTTTATTACGAAATTACCTTATCAAATGTACCAGCAACTCATTTTACTCGATTTATAACATAAATAGCAAATATATTCGTTTGCGTTGTATGATATTTTGCAAGTTCATTTATACATACAGGGTAAAAAAATCAGAATAATACTTTGAATATTATTTCGATATAAAATGAATATTGTCATATATACAAAAACAAATGAAACAAAAATTTCACGCATTAAAAATTTAACAATGCATCTCCATCCTCGCTTTTTTCGCTGACCTACATATAAAAATTTATACACTGGACATCCGACACTTTCAAAACTTCAAACGTATTAAAAATTCCAAGTGTCAAACCGCAACACACGCAAAAAAAAAAAATAAATAAATAAAGGAAAAAACAGTCGACGCTACAACTTTATCCTTCTTTTTTCTCTTTCTCCTTTCCACAGTCAAAGCGGCTACATGTGCATGGCCTTCTACAAAAGGGATGGCCACGTCGTCGAACTGCAAACCGGAAGTACCGTCTCCAGAGCAGAGGAGGCTTGCAGCTCGCCTCACTACCAGCAGCACAGCATCCCCTACGTCACCCTAGTCAGTAAGTACACCAGCGGACGTATTCCTTTTCGAATTCATTACTCGTTCTCGCATTTGCAGCAACGAGAAAAAGAAAACAATTTTATCTCTCCCGCCGTTGAGCCGTGCTCCAGCCGGTAGCTTTCCTATATTCTTTTTTCTCTTTCTGTCTCTCTCTCTCTCTCTCTCTCTCTCTCTCTCTCTCTCTCCCTCCCTCCCTATCTTTTTTACCTTTCATTTTTCTCTTATTTTCGTTGCGCTCGCTCGCTTTTCTTTGTCGCGAGCGCACAGCGTTTGAAAGAGTAGCACTAGCGGCAACAAAGCGCCTCGGCAAAAAACAAACGAACCCCTGACGGTTTTCCGATGAGACGCCGGATGGGTTCCCATACCGCCTGCGACTAGTGTATCTGTGTATGTGTGTATGTGTGTGTACATAAACAGAATGTCGAATCCTTTTCGCTGGAAAAATGTATCCCGGGCGCACTTTGCTTCAAGCCTCGCGAATGTCATACATGAATATAACGTTGAAAAGTGTCTCGGATGCTGACTCGCGTGTACTCGGATCTGGGTTAAAATAAAAAGGACAGAAAAAACAAAGACGCTGGCTACTTTTTGTTAGTGTAGATACAGTTTGGGCGAAGAGTTTTATTTTATTTGTATTGTACCTTACGGCTATAGGAAATGAAGTTTAGGTCAGTGGTAAAATAGTACAGTTTTGATAAAATTGTTTTTTTTTTTTTTTTTATATATAGAAGGCAAAAGTATGTAAGGTTTCTTTATTCGGAATCTTTGATTATTTAAAGGTACATAAAAATATTTTAAATCTAAGAATTTCAGTCTAAATTACGTTAAGAATAATAAAATCGATATACTAAATAACGACACATAAATTTATAAAATAGATTAGAATCTAATATAAGTCGGCATTGTCAAATATTTATCGATTTTCTGTAATAATTAATTAATACAGAATATTATTAGGTAATAAACTGTCTGAAATGAAATAATTAAATAAGGATGACGAGCAACTTCTTGAGCCATATACACTTAATGAAATTTTCCTCGTTTTCATAAATTTAAACATGTACATCCTCCTTAAAGTCAATTACAGTCATCTTAAATTATAAATTGTGGCTTTCTCTATCGCGCGTTTAAAAATTCTCAAAAAATGCCACACTTATGTATGTATATATGTATATATATATATATATATATATATATATATATATATTTCTAAAAATATTCATTCTTTGTTAAGCATATGCGCGATTTTATATTAAGAAATTATTTATTGTTTACCTCTTAAGAGTTAGTTATACGTTCGATTCTCTTGACCCACATTCGACGAAAACCAACTTTTCCATAATTTATCAAAGACGCAAACAACCGGAAATTCAATAAGACAGATGGGAGAAAAATAGGGCCACAGATCGCCAAGATCCAAAAAATAAACGGAAAACGGGAATGTTCTTCTGGGAAAGCTTCGCGAATCAAACGGGCATCCATTCGACGTGCCTTCATTCCGCTCGAATTCCCTGCAACCTTGGTCCCTTTCGGATATTCCGCGCGTTAAGTTGCGCAAACTCTTTTTCTCGCGATACGGTGGTAAAAAGATCAGCGCAGTTCGCGAACGAGAGTTAAAGTTTCGTTAAGTAAACAGGAAAGTGGAAAACCGCGGATTTAAGAGCGCCGTACAATTTCGCCATTCGCGGAAGCAAGAAAAATAAATGGTGGGTATGGGGGAGGATGGGGGGGGAGGGGAATAACAAAAGGATGCGCGCTAGAAGAGATAAAGGATAAAATAGCGAAGAGTCGAACGTCGAAGGGCTTGAGAAGATTTGTCAAAATCACGAAAAAGCGATTTTCCCTCGGCTTTGCGGATGTAATTGCCGGGTGGCCTTGTGGCCGCGAGGAAAAAGAAGCGGAAGAGAGCTTTAGTTTTATCCCCGCGATGCTACGGGGATTAAACAAGATTAATTTCATGTGCTATTTATTTTGCTTTTATTTTTGGATTAGTTTAATCTCGTTATCGCTCCTCATTAATTTTTTATTTTAATTTATTGCCTAATAATAATATATTAATAGTATATAAACGTTAAATTATGTATTTATCATTTTATTAATTTTTAATAAATACTGTAATCCTGATAACTAATACACATTTTCAGAACGGACTATTATAACATTCAAGAATTCATAAAAATAATTTATATAAATTGTCCTATATACGTTAATAATAAGTAAAATAATAAATTTATTCGTACGAAATAAAAAGTTTTAAAGTAAAATTTATTGAAAAAATGCTATATGGTATACTTGTTTTAAATTTGTGATTAAAATTAAATATCGAATTTTCCAAAAAGTAATGAATTTCTGAGGAATAAATCGTAGTGTCCTTCAAAAAAACTTTTCTAGTCAGATATACATCATTAAACATTCAAGCAATGTAACCATGGCTTAAGCATCGAAAAAACATGGCAAAGAGAGAGAGAGAGAGAAAAATTCCAACGAAGCGAGGACAATCGCCTCTGATTTCAGCCTCTCGTCGAAAATTACCCAGTTGGAGGGTTCATCAAAAGTTGGAGTCTCTTACCGCTAGGACCGAATAGCCTCGAGTTCGACCAGATGGTTCACAACGCGACCGAGTATCCGCACATATACAACCGTTGCGTAACATGTCGTCCTCGAGACCTCGAGAGCTACCGGAAAGAGAAAGAGAGAAAGATAGAGACGGAGATAAAGGACACTCGGTGCGTCGAATTCGATCGGCGCGCTTGCGCGCACAATCGATTGTAATCCCTTTGGGAATTATTATGGGATTCGGTCGCGCGTGCTGGAAAACGCTCGTTTCCGCTCTTCTTCAAAAAGCTGCAAAAGAGAAAGAGAGAGAGAGAGACAACGCTGATCGATGAAAAGTGGAAAATAGTTCTTTTTTTTCTTTTGTTTCGCGAGATTTTTCGTGATCGGGCTTGCGACACTTTTGCCGAGCTCGAGGCTTTATCGCTAGCTCTCGGGCGATTTCGGTTTTGTTCGCCAACGGCCACGGCGATACGTTAAAGAGATTATCGGGGTGGCTTTGTTAATTCGTGATTGGTGGTTGCAGCCACAGAAATCTTGATTTTCAAAAGTTTGCTTCACCTCTTTTCACAATAACCGATTTTTGTAAAAAATTTTTGTCTTTCACGATTTTTACAAAGTAAATTTTCGGTGAAATATTTCTTATTCGTTAAAAAAAAAAAGCTGTTTATTAAAAAGAAATGTGTAATAAATTATTAAAAAAGAAAAAAGATTTATACAAATAAAATTTACGTAAATTAGCGATTAAATCGCTAAGTATCTCAAATGATTAAACACCGCAGAAACTACATAAATACATCAAAACTGTTGCAATTTTCCGTAAATCGAGTCAGAGATAGTCGACGTTTGATTTATGCGCATCTTGCACTTGCACACAAAAAGACCACGCGGTATGAATGAAAAACCCATACATCGCGACATCCCGTGCGGGAGGAAAAGGTAAAAGTCTTTCACGGTAGTTTTTCCTCCCGCACACGTTCCCATATACAACAAAGGCCAAAGCTCTCACAGAAGAGATAAGCATAGGGGAAATATCTATGCGCACGCGTTTTCTCGACGTCGCACACTTTACTCGCTGATTTCTTTCTCTCTTTCTCTCACTCTCTGTCTTTCTCAGGATCTTCCTCTCGGTTTGCCGCCCATTCGGTAAAAGCACCCACAAGCGTGCATACTTGAAAGCGCATACTCTTTTCACCTAGTAAGTTTCTTTCTTAAAATAGACCGCATTGCATTTCCGTTCTCCCGTTGCATTTTCCACTGCTCCCTCTTATCACCTCGCGTATTCCTTACACGGATGTGACAAAAGAGGAAAGAGCGATTTGTGTCTTTGTCACGCACATTTTATTCACTGCCCCCTTCCTCGCCTCTCTCTCTCTCTCTCTCTCTCTCTCTTCCTCTTTCTTATGTTCATGTGCATGTACATGTATTACGCACGCAAGGTAGTACGTGTATACACGTAATATGTAATATGTCGATTTACGGTGAGTTATGCTGATGGCGAAATTGGATTTAGTGCGTATGCATATGGTACTTGCGAAATGCGTTTGATAAATATTTTACCAGGAGATGATTTACGTAACAACATATATTTTTCGTTCTAATCCAAATGCTATGAGCCCATTTTAATTTTAAATATATTGATATCGAAATATTTAATAATGCTTGTAGCTGGTAAAAAAAAATTAGAAGATCTATTGAACTGTTATTTTTTCAGTCGTGAACCGATGCATTAATGCCCATCTAAAATTTATACGTCATTTCAAACTATAAATCATTTTAAATGCAGCTGCGAGCCGTTATATAAAATACATGTTAGTGAAATGGTTATTTCTTTCCAATCGTTGATTCTCAAAAATTCAATACATCTCATTAAACGTTCGAGAAAGTCTTCGCTTTCAAAATCGTCCGTTCGCGCGTCACACTAAAAAATTGCGCTCGTTTAATTCTTTTGAAACGTACCTCCATCTCCGATTGCTATTTAAATCGGATCTCTTTCGGGTATGTTCGATCTGCCGTGGTAGGTAATTAGCGGTCATCGAAATTCATTGCGAAAAAATAAGTCACACGTCTGCGCGTACTCAACGTGACATAGAAAAGAGTGACGAAAAGAAAAAAAAAATTCGATATCACGGAGCTGGATAAAAATTCAGTGAAGCGCGTCCCGAAATTACTCGACGTCGAGGGTAAGAGAAGAGCGGCGCTAGAGAGTAAGAGATGGAAAGATGGTCGATGCAGCGCGCAGATGATAGCGAGAGAAGAGAGAGAGAGAGAGTGAGAGAGGAAGGAACGCGTTTTACGTATACACGAGTGTACTACTCTCTTGCGACGCCTGGGAATAACGAGCTCGACTCCCCTGAGCAATTAAAGTCGACGGTCATGCTGCGCCCCGCGATCCATCTGCTGTCCGGCGTATCTACCTTTACCTTTACTTTCTCTCTCTCTCTCTCTCACTCTCTCTCTCTCTCTTATTCTCACGTACATATACACATATAGACCCGTATACATCGAGCCTCAGGCCGACGGGCCACTTTGCCGCGACTTTTTCGTCTTTCTGTCTTTGGCTCTTTCTCTTTTTTATTACTCTGTTCTATTTTCTGTTTTAATTTTTGTTCTTTCTTTTACCGTTTACTCGCTACTTTGCTCTGTGACCGAAAGCAATTTGCGAAGAAACCCACCGCTATTTTTTTTCCTCTCCCGTTTTTTTTCGTTGCAGCTCAATATATAAATGTTGTGCCCGGGGATCGTTAGAATAGTAAGATAGTCATTTTTCATCGTACTCTGTCTAAACTTCCAATGTTTTAATTGCGAGAGAATTTTCAGTGCAAAATCGATTACATGTATAATTATGATGAAGCATTTTTAAATAATTAAACCTAACACATATTAGAATTCAATATTTTTGCTTTAATATTTAAAAATTTCTTACTTCATTTAATAAAACACAAAATATTTAACGGCATCTTGCTTAATAATTACGTTAAATATTGACGCGATCTACATCGTAATATAGTCCCTTAAAGTCCCAAAAGCCGCATCGAAAGCCCGATTAATTAATCACACGAGGCAAGAAATCCTCGTTCGTTCTGCAATAAGCTAGATGTTTTATCGAGTGAATGATAACAACATACACTTCCAAGCGATCTATATCTATATAAATCTGCGATGGGAATAGCAGTCGATATGTGTATTCATATATGCGTGCAGTAACCTACAAATTTCACGAGTATCTCGCGCCCAATGAAATTCTATTCATAGTATAACCGAATATCTCAGTTAAAAATTATATATTAACCAATACATGTGCATCTGTACATATGTGTGTATGTATAAGTATACGTGGTACATACATGAACTCACTGCCTCTCTCTCTCTCTCTCTCTCTCTCTCTCTCTCTCTTTTAGCGCAAATAGCGCATCGGAGCTTGTTTTGAGGGATTACTCTGACGCGGCTCCGCAATAAATTATCAAAATTGACGCGAAAATCAATAGTGAGAAAGGAAAAAAAAAAAAAAAAAAAGGGAATATAATCCACTTAGTTAACTGATATTTTTCGTGTCGTTGGTATATAAGCACTGCGGACCGAATGTTTTTTTTGCGTTGGATGAATCTCGCGTCCGGATAGCTAGTTTATATAAAGAAGAAAAGTTTGTACAAACTTCGCTAACCGTTAAGTAGTTAAATATCCATTTTCGATAATTCGAGCGCTCCAATATCATTTTTCGATCGCCAACTTCTCGCATTCTTGCATATTGATTTTTAAAAAACACGAAATGTTTATTTCAGTACTTGACATAAATAGTTAAACGTTTTGTTGTCAAATATGTTGAAATATATTAATGAAACAAGTAGATATATCCGAGTCTGAACTTTTGCGCCGAGAAAACAATGATATTATTAAAGACTGATTATTACAACTCCTAAAAATATATTTACGCTGTACGTTGTATGATATAATACGCTGTACTCACTAACAGGCACTACACCAAAAGTTTAAAATACCATCGCATAATTTTCGCTAACTACTAACATTTCTGTCAGGGCGAACCACAGGAGAGTTGAATGAATTCTACTGCCAAAATATAATTAAATTATGTATTAAACTTTCAAATTGATTCGTATTAATTTACAAATTAATGTTACTAAATATTCAACATTTCAATATTATTCAAATCAATTAAACACAGATAAATTAACCTCAACATGTTTCACTTACTCGAAATAATATAGAAAAAGTTATATTGAACAATAAACTATCATTTATTGAACAAATCTAAATACAGACTATGCCTAATACTTTTTTCTTAAAAAATATTTATCACAATCGTTTCAATAATATCCTTAAAAAATCTTTTGAATCATATTCTCCATACATAATAAACATTATCATAAATTCAAATAAAGGATAAAATTAAAAATTCAATATTATACTTTGCCTTTGAAAATGAACTTTAAAATGTTTAAAAAAAAATTTTTTATTTCAATACTAAGAGCGCTGAATTATTCATTAAAATAAAACAAATTTACATTTTTAATAAATCTACGCGCGAATCTTCGACAACGAAATTCAATTTTCAATATTACCTCAAGTTTTTAATGAAATATTTAATAAAGGAAACAAAAAAAAGCCACACACGCAAAGAAATTTACAAAGGAAATAAAATAAAATTTTCTCTCATAAATTTTACATTAAAAAAAAAAAAAAAAAAAAAAAGCGGTCCTTTATTTCATTCAAAATTCCCGGGTGGACTTCCGTCCGCGGACGTCTCTGCAAAACCAACTGACCAACGGTTCCCCTCCCATTTCTCCGACTCCCTATTATTCCATTCACGCAGTTGTGGATTATATGCGAATAAGAGAGACAGAGAGAGAGAGAGAGAGAGAGCGAGAGGCAAGAAGAAAAGGGAATGATTTTTTGCGATCGTGGACAGGAAAAAGAAATATACTCTTGTGTACGGATATATATATATATATATATATATATATATATATATATATATATATTGCATCAAGTTAACGAAAATGGAAGCAAAGGCAGCGTAAAACCAAATACAACCCCCAGGGATAATGCACACCAAATCAAAAAAGAGCCAACTGAACGAGCGCACGTATAGGTTTAAAAAATACGTATACATTAATGTATGTGTATATCTATATATATATTTGTGTGTGTGTGTGTGTGCGCGTGCGCGCGCGCGTGTGTGGCAAATTTTTTTGCCTGAACAAGTTCGATCAGCTCGGGCAGCTAAAAATTCTCTTTTTACAACGCGGAAAGCCATGTAGCACGGAATGATAAAAGAGATGAACAAAAAAAAGTTCAAAAAAAAAAATTTTTGTAAAAAAATTTCTATCCGAGTGCACATGAAATGTTATGTTAATTATAGAATATAATACGATGCAAAGTTCTGTTAATTTATAAAAAAACAATATTATTTAACGCGAAAAAATATGTTTTATAAAATGATGCTAATTTTTTTGAAAATAATGAGATAATTAAAATTTTATTTAGCGAAGAAATCTTAATTGACTACTTTTATCTGTTTGTAGTTTAATATTTCAATACCGCACTCGATATTATCGAAGTAACCGTTGAAAAAAGGAGTTATTGAAAAACCAAGATATTGGATACTAATAAAGATTGATTTTCGTAAAAACCTTTTTGGCTTCGATAAAAAAGGCCAATAAAAAAGTCGTTTATATTTTAACGCCACGTATGCCGAAATAAAAGTTCAGTAACGATCAACTGCTTTACTAAAAAGAGAATGTAGCTAGCCCTATTATTTTGTTTTATATATAATTTTTATACCAAATCCTCGAGTAAAAAATTAATCAATTTATGTTTATTCAAAAGTTATGCATTATCGATAAGTTTTCTTCGCCAAAATTCATACAAAACTATATGATAGTATCGAAAATTTAGAGCAATTTTTTTTAAATTCTGTAATATTTTCAAACTATATTTAGCAACGATAGCAGCGCAATAAAACATCGATACGCAATAAATGAATTTCCCAGAGTAATTTTACACGCAGGTTGAAAAGTACGCAACGCACACGCGTGAATACGTTTCCTAAAAAGAGCACAACTGGATAGCGATATAGCGTTTTATACCTTAACTCGCGCGTTCGCCATATTTAACCCTCGATAAATTTTCCTGAAAGGACTCTGTCCGCGGAAAATAGTAAAAAAAAATCTCATTCGGCCACTACAAAAAAACAACATAAGAGAGGAAGGGAGAGAGAGACAGAGAGAGAGAGAGGGGAAGGAAGGGGTAGGGGGTAGAGAAAAAAGAAAGCCACCGTATTAAAAAGAAGGACCTTCTCTCTTGCCTCTTTTTCCGCATACGCACATACTCAAGGCGCGAGGAAGTATTTCGTGCACGGCTCGACGAGCCCGCGCGAGCGATGCACTACCGCACCCGCGGCCACTTTACCGAAAGGCCAAGGAGAAGCTTGAGCTTGCATATAGTACAAGGTTTACGCGATAGAAGCGGTCAGTATTATAGCCGGCGAATGTATTATATTTTTAAATCAGCGCATGTGCCCTATAAATATACTCGGGAAGGAGTGAAAGCGCGCACCGCAGAGTTTACTCTATCCTTTTATTCTCTCTCTCTCTCTCTCTCTCTCTCTCTTTCTCTCTCCTTCTATCCCTCTTTCTAGCATTTACATAAATACGTTCTTCCGGCTTTTTCTAGTTTTATGTGCGAGTATAACCAAGTCGCGAGCGTATATGCGAGTACTCGCACACAAGTATATACGCGCGGTTGTTCAGGTACTCGAGCAGGGCGTATTTTTCTGCCAGCTACTGGAACTTTTCATCCTCCCTCTTTCTTCTTGTTTTTCTCTTTTCTTTTTTACGCGGGTTACACGCTGAAAAATTTCGTCTGGAATTTTTGGGTACCACTACTGCTACGACGCTCGAGTTTTTAGCTGAAAATATGTTAATCCGAGCTGACTCCTTCTCTCTCTCTCTCTCTCTCTAACTTTCATATCTCTGGGTCTCTTATTTTTCTGATTCTGAAAATGTTTTACGCACACGTCTTATTTAACCATAATTCTTGCTTCATTATAAATTTAAATTTATATGTAATAGTTTTATTTGAATTATTATATTACGGAAATCTACAACCCAAATAATAAAATAAATGTTTCAGTATTTAGCTGAACTTGTAAATAATACAAGCAAATATAAAAAAATAGAGAAGAGAAGAAATAAATTTATAAAAACAAAAAATTTTTTTCCAACACGTAATCAGTTATTAATAATAGTCAATAAAAACGGACATTATTTTGCAAGAACGTCTACTAGTCATTCTGTACTTCCTTTATTATTTTCTCTTTTTTTTCAACCTTTTTCCTCTTTTTAAAATCTTTTTTTATTCTGTTTTTTTTCTTCTGTCTTTTAACGTTTCCTTTTTTTCCCAGAAGCTGCAGTCGCACGATGAGTTCGGTATTTCAATACCTTCTCTTTCTCTTCCTCTCTCGATTATGATCGTGATTTGCGTACGTGCAACCGAACGAAACTGGACCGAGTCGGTGCGGCTAGCTTTTCGTATGACAAACACAGAGTGCGCCGATAACCGTCGGCGCATCGGTGTTACCGTTTCTGTCCCCTTCCTCTTTCGAATCGTTACCTCTCTCTTTTTCTCTTTATACTTTCTGTTGTTTATCTTTCTCCCTTTTCCTCTTCCTCAGTTTCCGCGTATCTCAACATTTTCTGCTTCCAGCAACATTTCGATTCGCCGTACGAAAAAACAATAATTCCTCTCGCATTCAATACACACATATTATATATATATATATATATATATATATATATATATATATATATATACTCGTATATACTAGGTTGTTCAAAAAGTTTTGAAAGCGGAAATGAAGATACTTTTTTTTGTTGGTGAAATCACTTTTATTGCTCAGTGTAATCTCCCATAAGTTGAATACACTTGGTCCAACGGTCTTCCAACTTGTTTATCCTATCATGGAAGTGACTTTCTGCAAGGCCTGCAAAATACTCCTCTACGACGGCTATAACCTCTTCGTTTGATGAAAAATGCTTCCCACGAAGGAATTTCTTGAGGTGTGGAAACAGCCAGAAGTCAGAGGGAGCTAAATCAGGCGAATAAGGTGGATGCTGCAACAATTCGTACTTTAATTCGGTTATTTTAGTGATGGTTTTTTGAGCTGTGTGAGCGGGTGCATTGTCTTGATGAAAAATGATTTTTTTCTTGTGCAAATCGGGTCTTTTTTTACTAATTTTTTCATCCAATTGGTCCAAAAGGTTACAATAATATTCAGAATTTATTGTTTTGCCAGTTTGGAGATAATCCACCAACAAAATCCCTTTTGCATCCCAAAAAACTGACGCTAACACCTTCTTCGCCGATTTCTGGACACGAACTCGCTTCGGTGCCGAAGTGCCTGGTTGACACCACTCTTTAGCTTCTTGTTTTGATTCAGGGTCATAATGGTAGACCCAAGTCTCATCCATAGTGATGAATCGACGCAAAAAATCCTTTTTATCCTTTCGAAAACGCTCCAAATGTTGCTCAGAAAGTCGCATTCGAACGTGTTTTTGTTCCATTGTGAGCGAATGCGGCACCCATTGTGCACAGAGCTTTCTGAAACCCAAAACTTCATTTAAAATATGACTCACACTGCCTAATGAGATGTCTAGGGCCTCTGCTAAATCTCTCTTGGTCAATCGACGATTTTCCAAAACCATATCCTGTACTTTTGCTATGAATGCTGGTGTTGATGCACTTTTTGGACGTCCTGAGCGTGGATCGTCTTCAACGCTTTTTCGACCACGTTTAAACTCTAAAACCCATCGATGCACAGTTGGAAATGAAGGAGCAGATTCCTTTAACACTTTCACTATTTTTGTATGAATTTCCGTTGCTGATAAACCTTCCAAAACAAAGAATTTTATCACTGCACGATATTCGGTTTTTTCCATTGTAAAAAAAATACACTGACACGTCAACTTCAAATGGCTTGTAAACAAACAATGAATTGACAGAGTGGAATGAAACTTTGGGTATGTTTATATGAAAGATAAAATATTAAAATGGCGTAAAAATGTTGGTTCTTCTACTGCTCTATAGATGTCGCTTTCAAAACTTTTTGAACAACCTAGTAGTGTCTAAAGTCTTTATGCTTTAAACAATATTTGCGTTTTGATAAGAATTTTAGCAAATTATTGTGTCAATTACAATCATTATTACTGCGGTTGTTCTGTTTTTCTATTAAAAATAACTCGTTTCATTTATTCTTTATAGCAAATGATTATTTTCTATTTTTGCGATTGTAATAAATAATATATGAAATATGGTTTTGAAACTTATCTCTGTAAAACTGCTTTTAAAACATCTTTATTTATAATAGTTATAAACTAGACGTTTTTCATGATACAATTTAAAATTTTTTACAAAACTGCGCGATAAAAAAAATCAGACAATCCCAGAAAAATATTATATTTCGATTTGAAATTTTCATTTTGCGACCACTCTTCGCACATTTATGTTTAAAAAAAAAGCGTGTTTACGTCGATTTCAAACACGAGGTATATTTAAATAATCCCCATAAATATGCAAGTTGAATGTTTACAGAATGTATGCCGTAATGAATAACGGACGATACGGACTGAAAAACGGCGAAAAAAGAGTAGAGAGCCCGGAAAAGAGGATATCGCGAGGCAATATGCAGAACGTAATAATTTCCAACGCTTCGCGGTTTGTCCGAAAACTATGGCCCGGCTTGAAAAGTATACGCGCTCTCAACCGCACGCTCCGGCAAATTTGACCGCATTAAAAGAAAATAGAAGGCCGCAAAAAAAAAAAAAAAAAAAAAAAAATGATTGCTAATTGGCTGATGGTGCAAACGTAACTCATGTACACGCGTATACAAGCGCACGTTTTGTTTCCATTCGCGAAGTATCGCGTGTGTTAAATCAGTTTAGCTCGTTCCTTTTGTTTCCCATACCTATTCCTTTTTGTACTATCCTTCTTTTTACCTTCCCACTAACTTGTTTTTTTTTTTTTTTTTTTTTTTCTTTTTTTTGCTTTTTCTGCCCGCTGAATTAATCTTTTGACTTTGCTTTTGTGGACCTGAGCTTCGGAAAGAGGATTAACCGAAGTGTACTTGCGTTCATGCTTCGCAAACTCGGGAGTAATGATTTACCGATTTGTGCGCAATACGTACATTGTATCTAACATTATTTCTTTTTTTTCTTTATCCTTTTTTTTACCTTACTGATAAAGTAAAATTAAGAAATTATTGCAATTTTTAATATTCAAAATTCAAATATTTAATATGTTAAAGTAGTTTTTTTTTTTTATTCAATTTTCTTTGTTAAATATCTTAAGTTTTATACTTTTTTAAATTGATAATTCTATAATTCCATCAATTCGTATATATATATATTAATATGTTAAAAGTTTATTTTAAAAAATATTTGATAATATATTTAACAGTTTTTAAATAAATATACAGCAAGTTTAATCTGTAATATACTTTACTTGCAGAATTTACAATATCAAATATTTTAATGAAGATAGCGATGATTTATTTGATCAAAAAAAAAAATTTGATCTTTGTAATTCATGTGATAATCTATTTAAATAATTAAAAGCTTCAATCTATCAGTAAAATTAAAAAAGAAATAGATATTCTTGCAAACCTTTGACAATCATAAAAAACATTTAATGCTTTTTAAAATAGACTGCAAAATCAATAACATCAGATATCGTAATATGAAATTTATTGGCAAATTCCATTCGTTCAGCGTTCTCGATCGCGTAATAAAATGAAAAAAAATACTCACTCGAAAGCAAAAAATGTAACAGAAGCAGGTAATAAACGCAATTCTCGCACGATTGTTGATATTATTAAGGTGTTTAATCGGCTTGCAGGGATAGAGCATAGGCGCGCATCGAGAAATAAAGGCGTGTGCGAGTTCTGAGAGTGCGAGAGTGCGAGAGAGGCGTGAAGCGGTTGTCGCCGCAGGCTAAAGTGTTATCAAGAGCACTCGAATTTTATTTTCATCCTTCTTGATCCGAAGGAGCTTACGAGGAATAATAATGTGATCTACGGGCGGCAGTAAAGTGGGATTATTACGCGATGTAAAATAAAATATCGAACTGGGGCCGCCGGGCACAGGCGGACCATAAAATTGTCCTTCCCCCTGCTTTCTCTCCCCCCACTTTTTCCTTTTTTTTCCAACATCGCACGCCGATGAAGATAGAATTTTTCGCCTCCCTCTATCGTTTTTAACTTCATCTCTCTTCTATTTTTTTTTTTTTTTTTTATTATCATTTGGCTTGAAAAAAGCCGTTGCTGACTTAATAACAAAACATCGAGCTATAATTTAACGCCTTTGCTCGTAAAATTTTATCTCCTCGCGTTTTGCGCTTTCAGCTTTCTTATCACTCGGTTGTTTATTCGTTATGATTAATTTGTTGGAATGGATGTAGTGGAAAATGATGTAATTTTCATTAAACATTATGATTAAACTCGATAAAAACCAAGTTTCAATGCGTTTCCAATTCGCACCGTATTTTTGAAAGATTTATAGATTTAAAAAAAAAAAAAAAAAAAAGATATTTATATATTTGAAAATATGTAATACGAAAAAAAACATAATTCATTTGTTCAATTTTTTCATTGAGAAACTGAAATATATTTATTGAATAAAGAGTATAACTTTGAAGCTAGACAACTTTTTAAAATAAATCATTATCTTAACGCCGATATTAGTTTAAGAAAAAATTATCAAAAATGATAATAATTTCGCTAGGGTGAATCATAATATTGTTAGCAAGTCCTACAAAGAATAATCCAACAACACTGTTTTTGAAGTATACTTTACGAGAAAAAGAAATAATTTAATAAGTCTAAGAAAAGTTTATCGCCCCATGGAACTTGAACGAAATTTAAAAACTCTGGAAAAATATGATAATCCTATTAACGGATAAGACTTCGGAAATTCAGGATTGAATTTCCGGGGAAAATTCAGAGAAAACAGAAGGAGGAGGAGAAGAAACGGTTGAGATCTCGCGCTAATCGCTTCAAAAATCAAAAATTCAAAAGCCCGGGGCTAATTCGATAAAAACGAGCGGTGGATAACGAGCGAAGAAAACTTTTTCTCCGAAATTCGCGTGGGCATCGCACAGTTAATTTTTGATTTTCCGCTCCCCTGAGCGTCTTTCTCCATTCTCCTATCGCAAAAAATTCGATTTCTCTCCTCTCTTACTTATACAGAAGAGAAATTTTCTCTCCCGTTGTCACCGACCCACCACCGAGAGAAAAATCTACCGATTAATTCGATGCCGAATTCTAACGCAACTACGAAAGACCCGACGCGGCGAGGCTAAGGAACGAAGAGAAGAAGGAGATAAAGGCGAATGACGATAAAAAAAGATACTCGCGCGTGCCTCGATTATACTCGAAACTTTCGTGCGGTCAACGAATGCTGTGTTTGAGAAGTTGTGAGTTGACGGGTTATTGTATCATCGATGAGAAAGGGGGAGTCTCCTCTCTCTCTCTCTGTCTCTCTCTCTCCTCTTTGAAATTAAGCGGATGCATCGGTCGATCGGTTACCCTCGACGTCGAGTTTTAAGCCGATAAAGAGAGCTTTATTAATCTGAACGATAATTTTTTTTTTTCTCATCGTTCACGATCTTTTAAAGAGAGACGCGAAACTTTTCGTGAAAATTTATTTTGGCGCAGCAAAATTTTAGTTTACCAGGAATTTCATTATCTTATTTACACGAATGCTTTTGTTCAAACTTTTTAAACTTTATTTTAGTTTTACCGTCATTACATGCGTTTAATTGATTTTGAATATTTTATTGCTTACATACAATATTACAACCAATGAATCATCAAACGGAATAAACTATTTTATGATTAAATATAATTCTGTAATTTAAATTTAGAGTTACGATCTATGACAAAGATTATCTTTACCAAAAATGATTTTAGCATTAATGTTGTTATATTTAATGCATAAAAATTAATAAGTGCTTAATGCACAAATATTTAGCGGCTAAAACATTAACATTCTGTTTAATATGTTATAAAATATTTAAATAGGTAAATAATAAAATGTAACATATTTTCAATCAATATGTTCGATATAACTAAATACGGAAAATAATATGTTATTTTCCAATGAAATTTCGTATTATTCTAGACATTTATCGAATGTTATTTATTGCCAATCAAAATAATTAATACGGATTCTATCAAAAGTGAAAATACATAATGTACCATATTCTTTAATTAACGATGGACGAATGAATAATTGATAATTTGAAATATTCTTGAAAGAGTGGAAAGCAGTGTATTATCGTGAACGTTTAATTTCCAAAAATACACGAGATTGTTATTCGATAGCCAATGTAAAACGGAACATATTTTTTAACTGAAATGATAATCACAAGTACACGCAATGAAATATCGTGAAAAACAACCAGAACTTTAATAAACACAATTTTTTATAAAACAAATATTTACATTTCATTATTAAATATCCGTTTTTAATCAGGAGCTTGTAAAATTATGAGAATTTTTTCACCGGTTTTAACAAGCGGACACGAATGTACTTTTCATTTCAAAAATTCTTCACGAGCTAAAATTATTTACATAGCAAATTAATGTTTTTTTTTTTTTTTTTTTAAATAGTTTACTATAATTATTATTATTTTTTGTAATTTCGACGTAGGTGTATAAAAAAAAAAAGAAGGTCTGCACAAAGTTAATTTAATTTGAAAAACGTGGGCAGAAACTGTTTACTTTTTTGGAAAACTTTTATAAAAGGCAGTTTATGTATGTATCCATTAATTTACAACTGAAATCAACACGTTTACTCTCTTTATTAGAAAGAAAGATATAAAGATAAATCTTTGAACTAACACAATAACTTCCAATTAGAACAGCTGTTACAGTCCAGTCAAACTCCATATAATATAATCCCCCAGCAAATACGTAGCTCAATACTCCGATCATTTACAGGCACCTCGCCGTCAATATCGTCGTAATTAGGTCTGCCACATATTAACTAGCATCTCAATAACACGTTTGACACTATGTGAAATACCGATGCAATTTGCCTTTTAAGCTCTGATGTACCAAATGATGTAAATATCGATCGATGGCATTGTAGTTCATTACTTCCAAAAAGCTATACGGGATATATTGAAATATTGTAAATTAACATCAACTCGTGTACGTACAGAACATATTTGTATTAGTTAAACTAAACGACTAAAAAATGACGGCATTTTTTTGTAATTAAAATGTTTACGAGCTATTAGCGTTAATTAAAAATAACTTTATAAATGGAAACTTTACAGTAAAAACGGTGTCAGCACATTTTATGATAACTTTCAAGACGCCCGACTATGAAAGAATTCCATTCAAAGTCAAGCAGCGGCAAAAGCAATATACGCCAAAGCGTAATATTTTCCGCTGAAAAATTTTTAATAATTTCTCCTTTCTTGGTACTATAACCGAGAAGTGAAATCCTTATGTCAAAGGGGAGAGAATGAGAGAGAAAAAGAGAGAGAGAACAAACGCACTTTCCAATTAAGCTATTTCCGCACACTCCGCGTAATTTACCCAGTGTTTTCTCTCTCTCTCTCATTTCCTTCTTCTATCGCCCCTTCTTGTTCCACCAAGGTATGTAAGATTGTAGGTCTGGTCTATCGAAGTAGAAGAAGTCCGAGTTAGGTCAGACCAGACTCATTTTTCATACAAGTTTTCAGTCTGCGCGGAAAACAAACGCTTGGGCGGTCGCGCGCGTGTAAATTTGAATTTCTAGGAACAGCGCTTGGAGCTGGCTCTCGTCGAATGGACGACGCCGAAAAATAGACGTCGAAAAATAGAAGGAGAAAGGATAAGAGTGGAGAGAAGCATATGGCGCGATTTTTTCCGAGTTCGCTGTGTGTGTGTGTGTGTGTCCCCACTGCCGCCGACAATCTCAACCTGCGTTCGCTGCACACCGAGAGAAAACTAAAAGGAGGGTGAGATATGCGAGGTCTACGTGGAATGGAAATCTTTTTTTCCGTGGCACGACCCTCCGCCGAGAAAGAGACAGAGAGAGAGAGAGAGAGAGAGAGAGAGAGAGAGAGAGAAAATCTTGGCATTGGCACTAGCGATTGAGTCTGAAGTTTAACTGAGAGAAAAATAAAAAAAAAAAGGACGAAAATATTTTTCTCGGACTTATTAATTTTTATAGGTAGTAAAATTTGTGAAAAATAGAAATTTTTCTCAAACAAAGAAACGTTCAAGATTTTTCTTGAAATAAGTCGAGAATTTTAAATAACTTGAGTATAATTCATTAAAAGATGAAAAGATCTTTATCGATTTCATATATATATATATATAGAGTTATTATTCATAATCTTCACAATATATTTTAAGCAAATTGAATAATAGAAATTATTTTAAAATGTAATATTAATTTCAAAAAGATTTAAGAAAACTTTATTTTTTACGAGTATAAATTAAAATAGTATATTCTTTCAATGTAGAGGAATATTTAATTATATTTTGTAGTAATGAATAATCATTGTATCAAAACCTCTAACAAAAGAAAGAATCCATCTTTATTTTCTATTATTTTTATTATATCTTTTATTATTTTATATCTAAAATTTTTTTAATGATAAGAAGACAATATTATTTTTAGAACTTATTAATTTTAATAAGAGGGTTCAGGAAACGAACGCGCAATAGGGATAGATTTAATTTGAGATTGGAAAAAAAAAAATAAAAATTAATTTTTATAATTACACTTTCATTAATTAGTAACTACAATTATTAAATTTTTAAGCATTTATAAAAATTTAGCTCTAAAATAAAACCTTCTATATCAATTTTTGTTTTTTTTTTTTTTTTTTTTTTAAATCTTATCATTATCCGTTTTGCCCAATCTAGGAAGTCAAAAAGAACACAACCCTAAAATTACAAGTAATAAAAAATAATCGTTACAGAAATAGGATTTAGAAATCCATGTAAAACGATTATGCTTCGTGGATCGATTATTGGCATGTGTCGCATTCATCCAGTCTTCCAGTGGAGGTGGAACATATTTCTTTTTACATCTATGAGTACAAATACAGTAATGTTCATTTTTTTATGAACTTTTTTTCTTAATTGAGAGTTTTTTAGAGGATTTAAGCTTGGTATCAAATTCAAAAATAACATATTCTTTTTACTTGTTTGCGAGGATGTCAAAATTATTTGTCATTAAAATCGACATATAATTATTTTGAAAAATGAATCATTTTTTGTAAGGAATGAAATTTTCGTCGCATTGCGCCCGTTCAACTCCAGCCGCAACAGAAGGGTCGCTACTTGTACATGGCTGGGTGTCGAGTCTATCATACATCCTATGATAGTTTTTTTCCAACAATTACACGATAAACTAGACGGATTTTTCGTTTTACCCAACCTTCTTTTAATAAACAATATTAATTCCATTATATTATCAATTAATCAATCAATATAATACCATTATATTATCAATATATTCTTATAAATAAAATTATTATTAAAAATATTTATGAATAGTGAATATGATTACGAACAATGCAGTCTAATTTATTATTATATTGTTAAATACTTCATTCATTAGATAATTGAAAGTTTTTTGCAAAAAAATTAATAAAATTAAAATGAAGATTATTATGCAAAATGAACAAAGATAAAATTTTAAAAACGCAAAATTTTATTAGAATTTGCACAGCAGCACATTTTATTGTAATCGGCTCAAATAATAGCAAAGAAACATAATAAACACTGTTAATAAAATATTACAAAACCATACAAAAATATTCTGAGAAATTAAAAAAAAAATGAGAATAGTCGACATTTTACAGTAAATCTGTAAAAATTCGTTACGCAAGAGAATCGAGAAGAAAAAAGTCGTTTTTCCCGAGCAGCAAATACATATAGGTGCGAACGTCGCAGGAACTTCCGCGTCGTCTCTATTACAAGCGAGCTCACGCTCACATGCAAAGCCGCAACAACGCGCCGCATCGATAACGTACCGAAAGCACTTTATTTTTCTCCGTTATTTCACTTTACATCGTAAAAAGTCTGCGTTTACAAACTGCGAGTCCCGGAGAACTTGCTAGAGAGCAAGTGAGAAAGAGAGAGAGAGAGAGAGAGAAAGAGAATAAAAATTTCGATACACTGGAGTATTTTATCGAGTAAGCGTTATTCGACAGTTTTTTTAAACTCACTTTTGTATTTTTAACTGTGTGTGTGTATGTGAGTGTGTCCGTATGCGTATAAGAATCGACGATGTATTGACAAATTTAAAGATTTTCTATATTTTAAAATATACTTACATTCATATTAAAAAAAAAAAGTCAAATTTATAGATAAAAATGAAAAGTATAAATTTTGAATTGAAAGTGAAAATAATTAAAACGTAACGTTTTAAGTACCAAACTCGAAGCATTAACCAGAAAATAAAGTTAAACAATTTTCTCTGCATAAATATTTAAAGTACTTTGACACATGTCGTAACTAACTTTCCATAATTACAAACTCCTGACCTGAAAATTGTTTGAAATAACTGCTTTTGAACATTGCGAGCTTTTGGTCCGCTTAAATATAAAGCTTCTCTCATTATTATATTCTTGAAAAGTAAGAGTCAAAACAAAAAAACCTTTAAAACATTCATTTTATCTATATTATAATTTTGTTTTAAAACGTATTTGAATGTAACACACGCATACTTTATTAAAAGTACATTCGAGCAATCCATCCAATTTCCAACTTTTTCACGTCGATCCACGAAATAATTTCAACTATCTTCTAACCATCTCTATGCGGTACGAATTTTTTTCTCGGTTAACGTTTCGATCTCTCCGCTGCGAGAGCAAGAGTACGTCAGCGAAAAAGCTTATCCGTTTTTCCGGCACGACTTTGCTCGCCTTTGTTTCTTTTCCCAAAACTCTTTCTCTTTCTCTTTCTCTTTCTCTTTCTCTCTCTCTCTCTCTCTCTCTCTCTCTTGCTTTCTCTCTTGACAAAAAGTCTAGAAGAGGAGAGATGGGGAGATCGATACACGCACGTTGGCGCGAGATATCCAGCGGAGCGCCGCGGCGATGCCGCAATCTCGCGGCAATCCCTCAACTTGTCACTTATCCTTCGCGTGCGAGGCTCCGGCTTTTCGAATTCTCGCCGTAAATCCTCCGTCATTTTTCGGAGACGCGTCGCTTCCCCTACTCTCTCTCTCTCTCTCTCTCTCTCTTTCTCTCTCCATACATATATACATACATATCTCTCTGTCTTTTACGCTTTCTCCATCTCTTTCTTTGACACCATCGAATCTGTCGATTGAGTGAAGGTGGAAAAGTGGAGGGGAGAAACCGAGGGAAACACACCGGAAGTAATGCAATTTAATCCTTTGTGAATTGCTTACGTGCGGTGAGTGAGAATATATATTTCTATTTGGTAAGGCGTTTGATTAAATGATTTATTATAACTAAATGATGAAATTTACAATGAACCGTTGTTCGTCCATTCGATGCCGTTAATATTTAATTTTAATTTTTTTTTTTTTTTTTTCTTAAATAAAATAAATGTTAAAATAATTCAACGTAATAATAAGAGATATTCATATATAATTCGTTTCAATATACCGAAAGTGCTTCGTTTTAGACCGCGAGTGAAAAAAGCCGAGTTTGATCGTCCAGTGACCTCTGGGATAAAAGCAACCGAGATAACCACAAAGCAAAGAGCGTCTGCTCGAATTTGACGACACTACGTTATTCCTTGAATTGAGTGACGTCTTGATCGAGTTTCACGTATATCCGGCTTCGTCGTTGTCTGGGTTCCCAAATTATGACCCACTGCGCGTTATCCGACGTCTCGGTAATCGAATTTCAAGGAAATTACGAATTCGCCTAGGCGCGATTCTTCATGACGATCGTCGTCAATTTTTACTCGATTAAAACAAGTTTCAATAATTAAGCTTCGTGGTTTTTAACTGAAGCATAATTTAAAATTAAATTAGCACGGTAGATAAATAAGGTTGAAAAATTTTAATGACAAAAGAATAAATACTCATAAATCTTTGGGGTATTTGAATATTATTCTTCAAACGATCTGTTTTTTTTTTTTTATAAGCTTTCTGTTTTCATCTTCGAGTCTCGGAAAATAAATTATAAATAATTCGAGGTAATTTTATATTCTTTGTTACCTCGATAATCATCGTCATTAAACATTTAGTGATTGTTAAGATTATTATCTCTAATTTGATTTTCAAGTGGGACAAAGTGCTTAATTTTTTATTGCGAAAGATATTAACGTTCTATAAATAACAAATTTTTAACTTTCGAACTTTATATCGATGTAAAATAAATCAGTAAAATCGGACACGGGCATTTATATTCTAAGAAAAAAATCATTAACTTCAAAATATTCGGTGAAATTCAAACCAACAAAATATGTAATAAAAATACTAAAAATACAATGTTCCGGACTGTGAAATACCCGACGCTCGTAAAAATTCAAATAGTGATACCGAAACGAAAAATCAGCAGCCGTATCTTTGTGTACACATACACCTCGCTGAAACTCGGATTCGATCAAAAGAGCCGAGAAATTGCAATATACGCCAAAATGCGTTGATCTGTATTTGTGCACCCTATACATATATATATAAACTTATATGAGCAAAAGTGTGTCTATGAATATATATATGCATGCAGGCGAAGCGAATTGATAGATGAGTTATACACAGCGGACAGCCGGGGGCCGTTTCGACGTAACGTCGATGACCTGGATTTTCGATAGAAGGAGAAACAGTTGAAGCCAAAGAGGAAGAGAGAAAGAGTGAAATAGAGAAAGACAGAGAGAAAGAGAGAGACGGATGAAAAGCTGCGATGGCGATTATCGAGATTCGTAATTGACTTCGATTAATTTGCCACTGGCGCCAATCCCGACGTCTTCCACGGGATTCGCCGTCCCCGATAATATTCCAGGCCGAACGTGATTCATTTCGTAATGCTCGCTACTGGAAACCCGACGACTAGTGAGCAATGCGGTTATAACGCTAATGTTGCCAATTGATTAATCATTATTTAACGTTCTCGAACGGAGGATTTTATTTCTTGATTTTTTATCTATCTTTCCCTTTCTCTTTCTCCTTCTCTCTCCTCTTTTCTATTTCTTTTTAAAATATAATTGCTATTCGGATTGGCTCTCATGTTACATACCGACAAATACAATTAGTTTTCTGATAGTTTTCAAATGTCTTTAGATGACTTTCACCTGATAGAAACAAATATAAATTTTGTCAAATTCAAAAATACCATAACTTTGTTTGACATTGACAAAACTAATTCATTATTTATATGATTACAGCGTTTAATAATTTACATTCGAAATAAAAATGGCAAACAAGCATAATGTTCGAAAAAAAAAGAAAAAAATTCGTTTGAAAAATTCTTCTGTGCGTGTAAAAAAAAAAGGAGAGAGAAAACCTCGTTAAAACGTGTACCCAAAAAAGCGTTCGAAAGAACGGACGAACGTTCGCAAAATAGCCTAGACACAATCGCACACCGTACCTAAAGTACTTTGGACTGGCGCGCAAGGCTTCGCCGACTGAAAAATCGCCGATCCCCCATCAGCAATTCAGCAGAGCGCTCGAGTTTTCTTTCCGTCTCCCCTCCCCCTCCCACTCTCACTCTCTCTCTCTCTCTCTCTCTCTCTCTCTCTCTCTCTCTCTTTCTCTCGGGCGGGTTGCCAAAGAGGTCCTTCCGGCGAGGAGACGTCGACGACGAAAAAATCTCGATAAATCGCATTGTCGCTTCGTTTATCGGATCGACCGAGACAGAAGAGAGAGATATAGAAAAAAAGAAAGAGAGAGATAGAGAAAAAAAGAGTTAGAAAGGGAGAACGAATAAAAGGAGGAGAAGGAAAGCGAACGCGGAGAGCTGCCGAACGATCGGCAAAGCTCTCGGCTGCTTCCGGATTTGAAGGTCCGTACCGCGCGGTGCTTCATTCCTCTTGGACGCCCTCGCGCGCATCCGCGCACCCCGTAGATGCGACGTGAAAGCAAAAGGAAGAAACGGAAGAAAAGCTGGACGCTGAAGGAAAGGAAGCCAGGTGCTGGAGAAAATTTTCCCTTCATCCACCTTACCCCTCTTCTCCTCCCTCTCTCTCTCTCTCTCTCTCTCTCTCTCTCTCTCTCTCGATGGTTATATCGTTAGAGATATACGTGACACGGAATCACTTGTAGTCTCATGAGGACGTTTCTCTATCCCTTTTATTTTTACTTATCCATTATTGACTTTACTCGACGGTTTAGTATCGGTGTTTGGATTGTTTCTATAAGTTTAAAATATTTAAATAAATTTTCTGAATAAAATAAAGTATCAAGAAATATTATCTCTTAAAAATAATAATCAATTTATTTTAAAAATTAAAACTTATTGCTCATCGCATCGTCATTC